>JANTPZ010083839.1:0-19119 GCA_025593235.1 Vachellia pachyceras
GCGACGAAGGTTGCACCAGTTGTCGCCGTACGGGGCGAAGGAGAAGATGGTGTAGTTGTAGCCAACGTGTTTGCCGGCGAGGAACTTGGGGCGGTTGGTGAGAACGATGTTGTTTCTATCGAAGCATTCTTGAACTGCAGAGGGTGAAGAAACAACCACAACCAAACGAGAGCCGAACGAAAGAGAAAATATTGGACCATAGTTTTGGGAGATACGATGAAAGTATTGGTGGACTGTCTTCTTGAGCTGGTGCTGAGTATTGGAAGAGAAGGAAGGCTAGTGGGATACTTCTGATTCTGCATCTTCTTCGGAGAGGGAGAAGCAGAGTGATTGTTGAGTAAGGGAAAGAGATGAGGGTATATGTGGAATGATGAAAACTGGGCAGGGACATTTTAGTCCAACAATCTTTGATCCCTCTAAAACCCCCCAAATTGGAGGGATCAAAAATGGAGGGAGGGAAGGGGTGAGAGAATGTTATTTTTCCTCCCCTTCCCTCCACAAAGTGCAAACCAAACAAGGGGAGGGTTTCATTAAACCTCCCCTTCCCCCCTTCCCCTTCAACCAAACACAGGCTAATGGAATTCAGATCAAAGAGGGATGCTAGTAATTGAGAGATTTAGAGTATGTTGGTGAGGTTGAGGGAGGGGGGATGTCGGTGAACTTGAGGGAGTTAAAATGGGTATTTTAAATTTGGAAGTTTTAAAATAAGGTATTTTGATCTATGCAGTTAAAAATTCCGTTTAACTTTTTTAACGAAGAAGTTCAAAATGTCCAATTTTAAAATTTTCAGATTTAAAAAATCCATTGATAACTTATGATTAACTATTTATATCTTTTAAAAAATTTCTTATTATTTTTGCCCCTTTGTTATTACATTTCCACCCGTTACGATTGCCATGACTTGCGTGAACCAACTCAACCTGCAGTGATATTGTGCCTGTTTAAAAAAAGTGGTTGAGAAGTACTTTTACTTAAATCGAGATAAATACATGAAAGAAATTATCTCTATTTAAAAAAATACTGTTGAATATATTTTTAACTCGGGTAAAGCTGTGTAACAGCATCATTATTTTATTTCAGCCAAACAAGTATATACTGAAAGCTCGTCAACTTCCTTACTCGCAAAACCTAACTCTGCGCCTCGAGAACCAGGGAGCTGAGACTCCTGTACCGTAACTGGGCTTGCCTGTGCGAATTCTTACTTTTTCTTTTTCAATATTTATGTCTGAAAACAGTACTAGTCTACTGCAACGAACTAGAATCTCATAGTTTCTAAGCCAGAATTTCATATCCTTTTGTCCAGTCATGGCGGACGTAATGGTAATGAATGAGATTGAGGCAGCAGCATTACGGCTTGGAGTCGATCCTTCCACCATTGACCTGGATTCCATTCATCTTCCGGCAGGCGATAATTTTGGTATTGTCAGGTAACCCCAATTTTTCTTTTTGCATGTTTCTTGTTTGCTACTGATAGATGAATTGGTAATATAGAGAAAAATTTTGCCTTGGAAATTGTTTTGGCGTTTATGCTCAATAAATGATGATTATGCAAGTTCACAGTTTTGTTTATCATTTAGAAAACCCCGTAATGCCACTAGTCGGGCAGGAAAAATATGTATGAAAGATGGGAAAATAGAATATTTTTATTTTTTTGTGTGGGAAAAGTGCATTTTACCCGTGATTTATATCTAATTGCAACAGCATGCTCCCATGAACTTCTTAATATAAGCAAACACTTAATGAAGTGGAATTTGGGGTTTGGTGTTTACGGGTGTGCTTGTTACATTAAAATTATGGGAGTACTTTCGTGATATTTTTAGTTCATGTATCAATGTATAAGATATGGTGCACGGGGTGAAATTTACTTTGGCTATTTCGTTGTATTCTATTTTAATTAGGAACTTTCTTTTGATCTTGGACTTTAGAAGCGAGAGAATTGGCTAATGGAAACCACCTTGATGAAGGGCTTCATCCCTCTGTTTCACTTTAATTCACAGTGTTCAAGTTGCTTATATTAGCATTCTCTCCTCGTCCAAACAATTAAATGCAATTATAATTTTATGGCCTTCTTTATTTAAGGATTCAAATAACTTGTTTTTTATCCAACCTTTTTTTTTTCCAGTAATGTCTTATTTTGTCGTGGTTTATGTAAATTGGTGCTTAAAATTGTCAGATTTTTTATTTATCAATTGGCGTAATGATCTGATTGTTTTACTTTTCATAACATAGTGATGATGACGATATCTACCAGGAGGAAAATCTGGAATTGGATTCTGGATTTGGCAACATTGTACTTGTGGATAACCTCCCAGTTGTACCCGAGGAGAAGTTTGAGAAGCTTGAAGGTGTAATACGTAAAATTTTTAGTCAGATTGGTGTGATTAAAGAAGATGGCCTATTTATGCCTGTTGATTCTGCTTCTGGGGAAAGTTTAGGATACTGCTTTGTTGAGTATAATACTCCTCAGGTATGAGTATAAAAACCCAAAAGGAAAACAATGCTAGTTTCTATTTTTTTATGCAAAGACTTTGTTATTAGTAATTTACTCTTAGTTTAGACGGGAATCAATTTAGGGAGGAAAGAATTCTAGGAGGGGAAACTCCCCAAAAAAGTAACCTTTTTTTACTGTTTTTGAAAGTTTTCCTTCATAGTATTCTCCCCCTCTATTTTCCTCACACTTTTCTGACCATCCAAACCAAGCTTTAATGTCATTTCTTCACCTTGTAGTTGTTCACTACATTACATATATAATTCATTCATTTTTGTCTTTAAATCTGGCGCTCATTGCAGGAAGCTGAGCTTGCCAAAGAAAAGACACATGGATACAAGTTGGATCGAGCACATGTTTTTTCAGTGAACATGTTTGATGACTTTGACCGGTTCATGAAAGTTCCAGATCAGTGGGCTCCTCCTGAAAAAAAGCCATATGCTCCAGGAGTAATATTTTAGATCAATTCTGTTTCTTTTGATGCTTGCTTTGTTTCTTTTTTAGTTGTTCTTTGGATCTACATTTTTGGTAGAGCTGCAGAACTGTAAATTAAACTTATGTTGTGAACCTTGATGCAACTCTTAAGTTTTTTCACATGTCCATCTAGGGAGTCAGGAGGTTTGGTTTTATATATGTTAACTAAATTTACTTTACTTGACCCTTTGATGCTGCATTATATCTGTAATTGTATATTACTATGATAACTATATGTTATACCGTGGATTATGATCATTTGATTGTTCAACAATTTTTGTTTATTTGCATCCGCAAGGTGTTTATAACTTAATGCAGACTGCCTTTTTTTATGTATTTATGTTTGGTGATCATCTTGTTTTATTTTATTGCTTTTCTAGTTTTCTTTTAGATTTGTATATAAACTGAAGCCGTTTCAATATTATCATATTTCATGCATCCCTTTTGGAAATCTAAATGCATGTGTTACTTGTTGGAAACTGTATGGTGTAAGCGTGTGGTTATATTTTTTCTTAATTAATGCTTATGATTTAGTGAGTTTCTCTTGGACTTTTACAACATTTGGTGCCTTATTGTTTTATCATTTTGAGCCATTAAAATGTGCAGCTTTTCAATATTTGTGATGCAGTTTAGTAGTGTACCTTTGACAGGAAAATCTTCAGCATTGGCTTACTGATGCAAAAGCCCGAGATCAATTTGTGATTCGTGCTGGTTCTGATACTGAGGTCTTATGGAATGATGCTAGGCATTTGAAGCCCGATCCTGTTTACAAGCGTACAGTGAGTGCACATCCTTTTTGGTTTTTACTGATATGATTATTAATGCCTTCTCACTATTTGTTCTTCACTATTATATCTGATGCAAATACAGTTTTGGACTGAGAGTTTTGTGCAATGGTCTCCACTTGGTACATATTTGGCAACGGTTCACAGGCAGGGGGCAGCTGTTTGGGGAGGTGCTACAAACTTCAATCGTCTTATGCGATATGCTCATCCGCAGGTTTTGTTTTGTATTAGAGTTAGGATTATGTTTCTCTTGACTTGTCAATTATATGATACATATATTAACTGCAGGTAAAGCTGATTGATTTTTCACCTGGTGAGAAGTATTTGGTAACTTATAGTAGCCATGAACCAAGCAATCCTCGTGATGCTAATGTGAGTTCAATCACTTGTGCTCATCAATTTTTTTTAAGTTTCTTTTTGGCACCATTCCTAATGTCAATTTTATTTAGAGGGTTGTGATAAATATATTTGATGTGAGGCTTGGTAAAGTGATGAGGGATTTCAAAGGAAGTGCAGACGATTTTGCAGTTGGAGGTACTGGGGGTGTTGCGGGGGTGTCGTGGCCTGTTTTCAGGTACCATGTTCCCTCCTTTTCTAGCTTAAATCCTAACATGTTAGAATCTCTAATGAGTCTAATACTGACATTATCTTTGCAGATGGGGTGGTGGTAGAGATGATAAGTACTTTGCTAGAATTGGAAAACATGTTATCTCTGTATATGAGACAGAGACCTTTTCTCTTATTGACAAGAAGTCCTTAAAGGTTGAAAATGTAATGGATTTCAGCTGGTCTCCAACAGATCCTATTCTCTCACTTTTTGTTCCTGAGATGGGTGGTGGGAACCAGCCTGCTAGGGTAAGTGCTGTCGTGCGGAACTACCCTCATTCTGGTTGTTTGGTCTGCTATTTTTTTTGGTAAAACGTTCGGTTTGCTATTTTAGATTAATATTCACGATCTCATTTCAAGTGCTGTAAATTGATGTTTTTCTTTGGTGTATGAGTAGGTTAGTCTGGTTCAAATTCCTGGCAAAGAGGAACTCAGGCAGAAGAACCTTTTCAGTGTTAGCGATTGTAAGATGTACTGGCAAAGCAATGGGGACTACCTTGCTGTTAAGGTAGATCGGTATACGAAGACCAAAAAAAGCACATACACAGGCTTTGAGCTTTTCCGTATTAAAGAACGTGATATACCCATTGAAGTTTTGGAGCTCGAGAATAAAAATGATAAGATCATTGCTTTTGCTTGGGAGCCCAAAGGTCATAGGTTTGCAGTTATTCATGGTGATAACCCTAAGCCTGATATTAGCTTTTACACCATGCGGACTGCTCAGCACACTGGCCGGGTTTCAAAGCTTGTTACTTTGAAAGGCAAGCAGGCAAATGCCCTTTTTTGGTCACCCGCAGGTCGCTACATTGTGCTTGCAGGGTTGAAAGGCTTCAATGGACAACTGGAATTTTATAACGTTGACGAGCTTGAAACTATGGCTACTGCTGAACATTTTATGGCAACAGATATTGAATGGGATCCAACAGGAAGGTAAATTTTGAAGCATAAGTTTTGATATTTGCTATTAAAGTCTGTGCTGGTCTTTCCAAAAATATTCTATAATTGCATGTTTATTTGCTATGGCTGTTCAAAATCTAGTTTTTGCTATTCTGAAATCACCTATTTCATGCTTCAGGTATGTTGCAACTTCTGTGACTTCGGTCCATGAAATGGAAAATGGTTTCAATGTATGGTCTTTTAACGGCAAACTTCTCTATCGTATCTTGAAAGATCACTTCTTTCAGGTATGTTGTCACTCCTTGCTTGAAGCATTTATTAGCTCAAGTATTACAGTGGTCGAAGTCACTATACATGTATATCATACATGTGTGTCTTCAGCTGGTCATTGGCAGAAGGTTTAAGGATTGCAATATACATTCTCCTCTTGTCCAAAAAACCAAAAAATATGACCCATTTTGGTCTAATTGATCAAACACCTCATTTTTTAAGGATTAAAATGGGGTGCGAATCATTTCAAATTTGTTGATATAGCCCTTTTATATCCAAGATTTGGTGTTGGAAGTTTGTATTAATTAGTTGTTCTGTTCTTGTCTTTCTTGCAAATGTCGAGTAATCAGCCGTCTCTTTTGTTTTTCAAAAACAAATAGTTCTTATGGCGACCAAGACCTCCGTCACTCTTGAGTCCAGAAAAAGAGGAAGAGATTGCAAGGAACTTGAAGAAGTACAGTAAGAAGTACGAGGCCGAAGACCAAGACGTGTCCCTTCTTCTCAGTGAGCAGGAACGCGAGAAGCGTAGGCTGTTGAAGGAAGAGTGGGACAGGTGGGTCAATCAATGGAAGCAGCTTCATGAAGAAGAAAAGTCGGTGAGGCAAAATCTTAGAGACGGTGAAGCCAGTGATGAAGAAGAGGAATATGAGGCCAAGGACATTGAAGTTGAAGAAGTGGTGGATGTATCAGAGGAGGTCCTTCCTTTTGAATACGAACAAAAGTGATTTCTTTAACAAAGTGGTGCAGTTTATTTTTTCCAAAATCCAATTTTGTAGCGTCATTTTGCGGAAGGAATATTTCCCCACCTTCATTCATTTGACATGACTGGCAATTTTGTTGTCGCCTTTGATGCAAGTTTCTTTTCTCAATGGCTACTTCATAATAATTCAGCGAAATCTTCTGTTACCGTGGCCAAGACTTGAAACCTTTATGTGTACTTCATCCTTTCACATTCAATGCAATCCATATGGGATATGCATGAGGTATAATGCAAGATGATGATGGCAAGGAATATGAGCTGCGCAATGAGTTGAATTAACGTGACCATACAAAATTAAGTTGGGGTAACCGCTGGAAATGGTGGTTTTTGTAGAAAACCGTTGGGAGAATGCATTTTGGTAGAGTGCATTTATATTTGGATAAACTTTGGATTTAAAATATGTTTATTCTGTAAAGAAGGATTTTTTTTCAGAATGTATTTTGAAAGAAAGAGTTATTAAACGTTAGAGTCTGCAAGTTAACAGACTTTTGGATCCAAAATGTATTCTATAAGCATCAATGTGATTCCCAAACAGGCACTCAAAAATCTTCAATAAAACTTGAAATTTTAAAATAAGGTTCAAACACTTGCTAAGCTCTTCTTGGCACTCCAATTAGACCAACAATAACAAGTTTTATCTCATAAGATGGGGTTGATTAATAGGCCATATTTAATAATTTTGTTAAGTGTTCTCTTTAATTTTTTTTACTTTTTTTCAAATAACTCCATATCGTTTGAACTACCGTTCTCAGTGTCATATCAAAAAGGCTTTATTTCACATATCCAAATCACTTTGAATGATATTCTACCATTTTTCTTTTTAATAGATGTAATGATAATTAGAATCCAAAAAAATCATGCGTTATACTATTTCTTTGAATCATTCTCTTTTTAGCTTAGCTTTGAGCTTAATTAGCATTACTTTCAAAACATGAGCTAATTAAATATGTTAAGTATAATAAAACATTACAAAATCACTATCAAACTAACCTGAAACATAAATGAATTATAAACTAAAAATCATGTTTATATATTACTCGTCTACGTAGATACATGAACTTTGTGCATACAATATTATGTAATCATATATTAATCAAGAGGTAAAGTCCCTATTTGGTTGAATGGTAAAACAAGATTTCCATCTGGGAAGTTTTTGCTTTTGTGGTGTGTCATTTTTTAGGCCAATGTTTGTCTTCTTTATCAATGTGAATTCTCTTCCCTCACTACATCCTATGGCTTCCGTTGGACTTAAGCCTGCCAAAATACTTCCATCATCACTACACATATTAAAAACTTAAAAACTCAGGATTATATAATCAACAATAAGGCATAAAAAGGAGCATAACATGTAATATATGATAGTTGCTTTTTCCTGCCACTAAATGCTAAGATCGTCTGGTTGTGTCATTCTAACTTAATCATGCGAATCAAATTAGTAAGACACTATACATGTGAATGGTTAATTTAAATGCTAAAATAGCTTATATCAATATACATATCTAGTTGATAGGGCGAAAAAAATAAAACATGGATGAAACCATAAAGAAAAATTACATGGATCATTGATACCTTCAAGTTTGGCTGGACAGTATAGAAGGAAATCATCGGCATCAAATCCTAGAAGAGGAAGCCTTTCTTGATGGGCATAAGATTTAAGAGTGGTTTGGATAACATGGGAGACAAGATCATCATTGTTTACCAAAAACCTTAAAGCTCCTGCACTTCCGTAGACCTTAACTGTGACCAAACACCTCGTCATCTTCTTCTCATTATTACCTGTCTTCTTATCAGCATCGTGTTTCTTTTTAAAACTGAAGTAGTTCATCATCTTATTTTTTCCTAAGATAGAGTTCTTTCGCAATATTAATGTACAACACAAATGAAATATCAGCAATACAACGATAATATCAATAATCCCTTTTATAGGATGAGAAGAGGCATAATGAAGAAGCAAGCTAGGGGTGTTTGGGAAAGCTTCTCAACACCCCAAAAGCACATTCAACAGTGTTTTTCCGCAAAACGAGATAATCTTCTTCACACATTTACCTCGTAAATGGTAAAAGTACTTTTCCACCACTTTACCAAATGGAGCCATTTGTTAAACCTAAAATAAATAATCAATAATAGAAGAAGTCGATAAACCTTGGATTTGAGCATTTATTATAGGGAAATTTACCATCAGGTCTCAAGTATTCCAATCAATAAACAAAATGTTCCAAAAATTGGTAAAATTACCATCAGGTCACAGCAGTAGCTGGTCCGGTTGTTATTGACAGCTAGTGAGATTGTTTATGACAACCGGACCAGCTCCTGTTAGGACCTAATAGTAATATTACGAATCTTTAGACTTTTTGTTAATTAATTCCTCTATTTGAGATACGATAGTAAATTTACCTTTTATGATATATCATGCATGCTCTTGCTTATAAGTTTGGGAAACTTGCCTATTTCATCATCGCGAGCTATCCTGGAAAGAATATAATTTTTGAAAAGTCTCATAGCTAGTGAATAGTTTACAAATTGCAATGATAAGTTCCAAGAAATGACCACATGGTTCATGTTGCTAACTTTTTTAATAACCTTATGGGTCATGAAGTATCTAATGTTTTCTGAATCATGTTATCAGGTATCAGAGTAATTACCTCTCCTAGATGCCTTTTTTAATAAGGTAGTATTCAAACCCTTAGGATTCCATATTATTACATCCCTTGAGACTTAATTATGATTTTTCCAAAAAAAAAAAACATATCTCATACTTCTACTTGAGATTAGGTAATGAAAAGTGTCGTATGATAAATACAAAAAAAAAAAAAATACTTGCATGTGCATAATTTGTGTGTTTATGTTTAAGAAAATAAGTGTCACCTAAAACTACGTTTCTGGTACGTGGACGTAGGAGTAGGGGAGGAAGAAGGAAATGTATTATAAATGGTTACCTAATAAAGCATATTACAATGGTCAATTTTTTAAAGTGTTAGGCATACATCACAACATCCTCCCTGTTTTCTCATATACAGTCTCAAAAGTTAATTACGACATAGGAGAGCATCCATCATATGGTAAGTAATGCGAAATTTTTTCTTTATATCATTATTAATTTAGTACTAGGGAAAATGACGGATAAAGTACCTCGAAAATGGTGAATCCCAAAAAGGTGATTTGAAATTTTAAATCTTTGTCAGCTGATAGTTCATAACGCGTCTTTACTGAAGTTCAAAGAAAATGACTTGAATGACCCTGTAACCATTCACACAGCATTACATGAATGAAGTACACTTTTTAAACCGCACAAAAAAGGGTGTGGTTTAGAAAGTGGCCTTTATAAACCGTTCAAAGAGAAAAATGCTTAGAAAGTCGAGTTTCATTCAAATAAGTTTAATTTCATTCAAATGAGTTTTACGTAGATGAAAAATAAACGGTTCAGAAAGTCTAAATTCAAAACACTGTAACTCCTTCATTTGAAGTCCAAGTTTAACAAATGACCTATGGTTGGAAAGCCCTTTGAGTTTACTTTCGAATGAGATAGATTTCAAATCAATTGGATATGTGGTTTGAGAGATATCATCAAAAAACCGAACATATATAGGAATAAATGTATTCCAGATATATGTTCGGTTTTTTGTTTATATCTTTCAAAAAACAGATCCTATAATTGTTAAACCTATCTCATCTAAAAGTAGACTCAAAGGGCTTTCCATAGATAGGTCATTTGTTAAATTTGGAGTTCAAACGAAGGAGTTACAACATTTTGAAGTTTAGACTTACAACAGTTTAAAAGCGCACTTTCTAAACCGTAGTTTCAAATAACAGTTTAGAAAGTGGACTTTCTAAACCGTTCATTGGGAAAAACGGTTTAGAAAGTCCAGCTTCATTCGAATGAGTTTCAGCTTCATTCGAATGAGTTTTAAGTTGATGAAAATAAACAGTTCAGAAGGTCTAAATTCAAAACGCTGTAACTCCTTCATTTGAAGTCCAAATTTGACAAATGACCTATGGTTGGAAAGCCCTTTGAGTCTAATTTCTAATGAGATAGATTTCAAATCAATTGGATATATGGTTTGAGAGATATCATCAAAAACCGAACATATATTAGGAATAAACGTCTTCCAGATATATATTTGGTTTTTTGACTATATCTCTCAAACCACAGATCCTATGACTGTGAAACCTTTCGCATTTTAAAGTAGACTCAAAGGGCTTTCCAATCATATATGTCATTTGTTAAATTTGGACTTTGAATGAAGGAGTTACAGCGTTTTGAATTTAGACCTTCTGAACCGTTTATTTTCATTAACTTAAAACTCATTCGAATGAAGCTGGACTTTCTCAAACCATTGAACGGTTTAGAAAGTTCATTTTTTAAATCATAGCTGATGAAATGCGGTTTAGAAAGTGAAGAGGTTTTATTCATTCGAATGAACCATGTGTTCATTCGAATGAAGTCCACTTGTTCTGAAAGCATAAATTCGAAACGCTGTAGCTCCTTTGTTTGAAATCCAAATTTAACAAATGATATATCAATAGAAATCCATTTGAGTCTATTTTAAAATGCAATAGGTTTCACAGTCATAGGATCTATGGTTTGAGAGATATAGTTAAAGAACCAAACATATATCTGGAAGACATTTATTCCTGATATATGTTCGGTTTTTTGATGATATCTCTAAAACTGTATATCCAATTGATTTGAAATATGTCTCATTCAAAATTATACTTAAAGGGATTTCCAACCATAAGTCATTTGTTAAATTTGGACTTCAAATGAAGGAGTTACAACGTTTTGAATTTAGACCTTCTGAACCGTTTATTTTAATCAACTTAAAATTCATTCGAATGAAGCTGGACTTTCTAAACTGTTCATTCCATTGAATGGTTTAGAAAGTTATTTCTAAACTGTAGCTGATGAAATGCGGTTTAGAAAGTGAAGAGGTTTCACTCATTCGAATGTACCATGTGTTCATTCGAATGAAGTCCACTTGTTCTGAAAGCATAAATTCAAAACGCTGTAACTCCTTCGTTTGAAATCCAAATTTAACAAATGACATATCAATAAAAAGCTCTTTGAGTCTATTTTAAAATACATAAGGTTTCACAGTCATAGGATCTTTATTTTGAGAGATATAGTCAAAAAACTGAACATATATATGGAAGACGTGTATTCCTGATATATGTTCGGTTTTTTGATGATATCTCTAAAACCATATATCCAATTGATTTGAAATCTGTCTCATTGGAAAGTAGACTCAAAGGTACTTTCAAACATAGGTCATTTGTCAAATTTGGACTTCAAATGAAGGAGTTACAGCATTTTGAATTTAGACTTTCTGAACCGTTTATTTTCACCAGCTTAAAACTCATTCGAATGAAGTTGGACTTTCTAAACCGTTTTTTTCCAATGAATGGTTTAGAAAGTCCAATTTCTAAACTGTAGCTAATGAAATGTGGTTTAGAAAGTGAAGAGGTTTCACTCATTCGAATGAACGATGTGTTCATTCGAATGAAGTCCACTTGTTTTGAAAGCATAAATTCAAAACGCTGTAACTCCTTCGTTTGAAATCCAAATTTAACAAATGACATATCGATGGAAAGCCCTTTGAGTCTAATTTACAATTCGAGAGGTTGCACAGTCATAGGATCTGTGGTTTGAGAGATATAGGGCCTGTTTGGCAAACTGCCATAAGCCACTTATAAGTGCTTATTCACATAAGTCGAGGCAAATATGTGGAGGAGATTGTCTCGTTTTGCGGAAAAGCACTGTTAAACGTGCTTATGAAAATAAGCCAGGCCATTCCAAACAGGGCCATAGTAAAAAAACTAAACATATATCTGGAAGACATTTATTGCTGATATATGTTCTGTTTTTTGATGATATATTTAAAAATGTATATCCAATTGATTTGAAATATATCTCATTAGAAATTAGACTCAAAGGGCTTTCCAACCATAGGTCATTTGTCAAATTTGGACTTCAAATGAAGAAGTTACATCGTTTTAAATTTAGACCTTCTGAACTGTTTATTTTCATCAACTTAAAACTCATTCGAATGAAGCTGAAACTCATTCGAATAAAGCTGTACTTTCTAAACCGTTTTTCCTAATGAACGGTTTAGAAAGTCCACTTTCTAAACCATAGTTTGAAGCTGCGGTTTAGAAAGTGCGCTTTTAAACTGTTTTAAGTCTAAATTTCAAAACGCTGTAACTCCTTCGTTTGAACTCCAAATTTAACAAATGACATATCTATGGAAAGCCCTTTGAGTATACTTTCAGATGAGATAGGTTTCACAATTATAGGATCTGTGTTTTGCGATATATAAACACAAAATCAAACATATATCTGGAATATGATTATTCCTGATATATGTTCGGTTTTTTGATGATATCTCTCAAACCACATATCCAATTGATTTGAAATTAGACTCAAAGGGCTTTCCAACTATAGGTCATTTGTTAAATTTGGACTTCAAATGAAGGAGTTACAACGTTTTGAATTTAGACTTTCTGAACCGTTTATTTTTCATCTACGTAAAACTCATTTAAATGAACTTAAACTTATTTGAATGAAACTCGACTTTCTAAACATTTTTCTCTTTGAACGGTTTATAAAGGCCACTTTCTAAACCACACCCTTTTTTGTGCGGTTTAAAAAGTGTACTTCATTCATGTAATGCTGCGTGAATGGTTACATGGTCATTCAAGTCATTTCCTTTAAACTTCAGTAAAGACGCGTTATGAACTATCAGCTGACAGGGATTTAAAATTTCAAATCACCTTTTTAGGATTCACAATTTTTGAGGTACTTTATCCGTCATTTTCCCTTAGTACTATTCAAATCACATAAAATGAATTAACAGTTAAAATTAGTTAAAAAAATAAAGATGTAAGAGATATAAGGTTTTTTAAATATATATTTATTAACGAAGATGAGTGGGAGGGACCATGAGTGAATGAGAACGAGTGCGAAAAGAGATCAAAAAGACATAATTAATTGGGGTAACTAGACAAAAGAAAAATTGATACTTATATAAATGATAAGACATAGAGAGAAAATGTTACCTGTAAATAATATCAAAGGAGCATTAATTACTTTCGTTCCATATGACAAGAAAATAATTTTTTTGGTGGACATGATGGTCACTTCAACTAGTAAAAAAGTAATTTATATTATATAAAGTCATATTTGATAACGTAAAAAGATTTTAGGAAAACAATAAATTAAAAATCAGGATCTCATTTCAATTTAAATTTCTAAATTTTAGTATTAAATTTCCCGTATTTTAGTCTTTTAGCACATGCCATATGCTCTAACAAAAAATTTTGTTACTAAAGTTGCACTTTAACCCAAAATGGACGATTAACTTGAGTTTATTATATAAACCAGATTACAACTAGGGTTCGTTTAGTACTAATAATGAAATTGTATTTAATAAAAATAATACAATGGAACAAAAATGGCAATTCTGTAAAAAATAAATTGCCCCTTATTTAAGCTCTCAAATTTGAGAGAGCTTAGTAATACTCTTATAGCACCACGTCATCTATACTATCTTCAATAAAAATATTTTAATTATTTTCGGATCTCATATTCTAAAATATTTATCTTGATTATTTATATTTCTTCAAAACCCATTTTAATATATATTTGTGGGATCCACAATAAAAGATAAAAGAAACATTTTCATTGGAAATAGTAAGAATGACGTGGTATTATAAAATAAACGTAAGCGTTTCTCCATTTTTAAACAAGTGATTGGAGATTCAGTTTCTCAGTTATAATTGAAGAATCCTAAATGCAAGTCTACTTATAGAGGAAAAGTAACGACCGAGACAAATACTCATAATCAATTAAAAAACGCTTTCACATAAATTGAAATAAAACCTCTCTCACATAATTACTTTGAATTGTATAAAACACTTAAAAAAAGCTAATTCTAAATGATATTTTCCAATTTCACCCTTCTTTAATTTTTGTTGGGAAGAGAGAAAGAGACCAAATGTGAGAGTGATTGGTAACTCTGGAAAAAAATTTAATAAGCGTCAATTTTAAAAATTTTATCAGGCCACATTTAATTACTTAATTAATAATTTTTTATACGTGAGAATTAGTTAAAAGAAATTTATAATAACAGCAGATTGGTATATATATGACTAATATTAATATCACTACCAATTGGCAATTACACACAGTAAAATAACGAGATCTCAAGAGTCTACTTTTATTATATACATATGATTGATTTGATGAAGTGTTCTCTCACTTTGATTTTCCATGAATTTTTTCTGGGTGAAAATAAAAAATTTTCGTGAAAGACCACTGTACCTTCTAATCGAGAGTGATATTGCATAAATTTTCCATTGATCTGCCTTCAATGGAAAATTTGACAAAGTTTCTCATTACGATAACATTAATATGTGTGTGTGTGTATGAACATCAAAATCTCAATCTAATTAATATTAACTATTCGAATGATTAAATAATTACTTATATTAGTTTCAATATTCAAGATTGATTGTTTAGAGTACATCAATGTAACAGGCGAAGGCAAGCATTGTGGCAGAACAACTTCAGTGCAGGTGCAGGTGAGAAACTAGAACCAGAGTTCATTATATGATGGTGGAATTTGTTTGCTAATCTCAAATTAAAAGAGTTCACATGAAGCAATATAAGTATGGTGTTATCAAATACTACATTCGCTCTTTAATATAAAAGTTAATTGACTTTTGTTGAAGAAATTAAAGAAGTTAAATACACTATTTAAAAATATTAATATTTATTATTTTTTCTAAACTAATTTCTTGACTCATAAGTTAATATATAATGTAATTATATGCATAAATAAATACTTTTAAGTAGAATATTTAATTTCTTTAATCTTTTTAACAAAAGTCAACTAACTCTTATAGTAAGATTTAGAGTTAACAATATCCAATTCCATTAGATCATGCACTTCTGTTGATGCATGGGACTTTGAGTCCCACACAGAGGATAATGGATTCCCATGTGGAATTCTCGTTGATCTCAGGATCTCCAACCTCATGAGCTAACTTTTGCCCATTGAAAAGGATCAACCATGAAACTCACGCTCTTGAGAAATGGCTGTGAGCTTGCTGCAACACGTAAAACTGACTGCAAATTTTAAAATAATCTGATATGTGTACAGACCTGTCTTTCGGGAACCCATTTTCTCTGTTGGCTTCACTATGCTCTGTGAGTATCAGCAAGTAGTGCAGCTACCTTTTTAAGGAGAAAAGGAAAGATCAGGTATGTCGTGCAAGAACCAGCTAGACTTGACTAAAGACATTTATTTAGAAATCAATCCTACAGTCCACCCTTGCAGTGTATAGTATTGATAAGCATAAAAGAAGAAAACCAAATATCATTCTCATTATTAAAGGTAATTATGATCAAGATAAAGAACCTATTTTATATTTAGAATTATGATTATATATTATAATCATAATTACTAAATTGACTCAAAAATACAACACCACTGTAGCTCAATAGACATACCTTGTTACTTCCTGCTGAAGAGAACAATATGAACATCAGCAAATGGATGAGCAGTCTGGTAACCAAGAAGCCATATAATGCAGGGATGATCCTATTAACATTTTAGAAACACGTTGTCCTCTTGCAACAAATAGTACACTATGTCATACAGTTTGCAGACTGCAGGATGCTTTCATTACACCCTACATCACTCGGGTCTTGTTTGAATTAACGTTGGTAAAAGTAATTTTTATTCAATCTGAATTTTGCAAACTGAAGTTAGGGTAAAATTCGATAAGTGTAATTTGATTTATATTTCAATAAGTTTTTATAGTAAAAGGTCTGTTAAAAGAAATTTGTTTGAATGATATAGTAAAAAGTTAGTTTTATAACGTTCAAATATGAAGAAAAGTCAAAAGTCACAAAAAGTTGTTTTAGCTTTAACTTGACTTTTTGCCGAAAAGAACTTTATTATAAAAGCTACCCCAAACACTTTAACAGGTTACAAGCCCCACTTTCAGAAGAATTGAAGTACATAAAGGAAACGCTATAACGAGAACTAAAATGGATATTTAGTTTCTTTAATCTTTTCAACAAAAGTCAACTAGCTCTTATAGTAAGGTTTGGATTTAACAATATCCAATTCCATTAGATCATGCACTTCTGTTAATGCATGGAACTTTGAGTCCCACATAGAGGATAATGGATTCCCATGTGGAATTCTCGTTGATCTCAGGATCTCCAACCTCATGAGCTAACTTTTGCCCATTGAAAAGGATCAACCATGAAACTCACGCTCTTGAGAAATGGTTGTGAACTTTCTGCGACACGTAAACACCCAGATTGCCAATTAAAACCAGTTTAAAATAATCTGATATGTGTACAGACCTGTCTTTTGGGAACCCATTTTGCCGGTTGGCTTCACTATGCTCCTCTGTAATCTATGCTCTGTGAGTATCAGCAAGTAGTGCAGCTACCTTTTTAAGGGGAAGACATAGATTATCATACAGTTTGCAGACTGCAGGATGCTTTCATTAAACCCTACATCACTTGGGTCTTGTTTGAATTAGCATTGGTAAAAGTAATTTTTATTCAATCTGAATTTTGCAAACTGAAATTAGGGTGAAAGTCAACAAGTGTAATCTGATTTATATTTCAATAAGCTTTTATAGTAAAAAGTCTGTTAAAAAGAAACTTGTTTCGATAATATATTAAAAAGTCAGTCTTAGAAGGTTTAAATATGAAGATAAGTCAAAAGTCAGAAAAAGTTGTTTCAACTTCAACTTGACTTTTTTCCCTAAAGAACTTCATTATAAAAGCTATCCCAAACATCACTTTAACAGGTTACAAGCCCCCCCTTTCAGCAGAATTGAAGTACAGAAAGGGAAGACTGTAACGACAACTAAAATGACCAAGGAACATGAATCAATTCTCACTTACCTACCACCATTTTGACAATATGTTTCTCCGCCCCTCTCATTTTTATCTTGAAACAGGGTTACAAGCTTCCTCTTCCTGAGCCACCACGAGGGAGAAAACATAATTCCCTACAGTAGTGGGAAAACATTACAAATATTTTTTTCTACCAATCAATTTTATTAGAAAGGTAAATCTTTTTTTTTTCTAAATGTGCAGATATTAGAGGCAATCTTATTCAGGGCACTAAATATAAACACATTTCCCAGTGGGGATTTAAATATTGATTCATCAAATGTAAGGGATTAGTCCCTTTTGTAAGATCTAACCCCCATTGGTTAGAGAAGAATGTTTTTAGTGGATCACAGTTGTCATCATACAACAGCAAAACATCTCATCAAAATCAACATATCAATATGGTATAACAAAACAGAGTCGTATGTTGTTGACATGCTTGCTTAAAATAAATTCAGACCCAATGCATTGCATGGGAAATAATGCTAGTTAGGCTACAAAAACAAAAGTTACCAAATTTCAAGATAAACATATTATGAGAAGCTCCTCATTATGGACAACCAACCGTATAAAATTTCACATCTATGAACAAAGCAAACTAAAAGAAGGATAAAAATAGGGAGCAGAAAAGAGAAAGCAGAAAACCACTCATGTACATAATGCAATAACTGAAACTTTCAAAACTAGTTTGAATTAAATAAGTTATTAGAACACAATGGTTTTTTGTATAACAAACTGTTCTTTCTTTTTTCCCTTCTATTGATGATTTAGCACCATTTCTTGGGCATTGATCAATGTTTGATCCCCAAATGATCCCTAACTGTCCCTCCCGTAACAGAAATCTTTAAAGGCACAAAACACATGGGTTAGATGTGTTTTTCGTGTCTAAGACGTTTTTTCAGACTTGAGATTAATCAGGAGCTATATAATTACACAAATTCTTTGAAGTTTAACATGTGGGAGTAGAATTTTCATCACTATATAATCTCAAAAACATATGAAAATATCTCTAAATAAACTTGTAATCAACCACTGTTCAAAAGTTAGCTAGGCTTCTGCTGTCCTTAATCATCCAGAAACTATCAACATTGATCAACTAAGCTCTTGATTAATAACTGTTCAACCCCTAAGTTTCAACCATATCCTTAATCATCCATTAACCATTTATCAACTATGCTTGTAATTAACCACTGTTCATCAACTGTTCATCAACTATATATCCTCAAACATCTGCTATTCGAAAATATACTCCACAATTGTTCAACCACTAAATTAGCAGGCGGATTGTTTTAAAGTGATAAAAAACAGAAAATTAGCAGTTAGTTGAAATAAAATTGTGATTTGGAATTTCACCACTTAAAAATATAATGTAATTTCAAAAGACTAGACTCCCTAAATTTAAAGATAGGCATTCGTGCAGCGACTACATGTCAAACATATAGGACTCCTGCTAAACTAACTAATAATACATAAAGGACAAACAAACAAAATTACTAATTCAACACATTACATTAACCTAAGACTCCAATATCACCCACATAACACTTGTCAAGATTTGAGGCCATGCAGGTTTTCACTTTTGATATTGAAATGATAAAGAAACTAAAGGGCTAAATTATTCATGTAAGCATTAGCTTAAGGCCACGTTCAAGAGATCAGCAAGAAGAGCTAGCAGAATATTGGTAAAACAGTAAAAGGAAATTCAGCCTCTAACTAATGAAACCATATTCAGCTAGACTTGTTCAATACCCCTAATATAAATTGTGAACTGTTGAAGTGCCCCACTAAAAACCAGAATTTGACCATAGTTCTAAAGTTTGGCAAAATTTCAGTGAACACACAAAAAGATACTTGAAAGCAACAGAAGGACTGATAATGGATGACGTGATAATCCGAAAGGTTCACACGGGTCATCCAAAGC
>JANTPZ010083842.1:0-16741 GCA_025593235.1 Vachellia pachyceras
TGCATATCATGTTATACATAAACTCCAAGGGAAAGAAATGATTTACATCTAATTTCATAAATAAGATATGGAAATGATAATAGATGTAAAGAACAAGTTCCTTGCACGTGAGAGCACCAACTAGTGTTGATTGTAACAAAACATTCTCAAATGTTGACTATTAAGTTTAATTTTTAAAATAATAGTGATTATTAAAAATATTATCATTTGAGACTAATGGTATTAGAGTTAAATAACTGAAAAGATACTTTTCAAAATTAATAAAGGATCAAATTGAAATTTAATATATAATTACCTTACAAACTTTAATGAATGCTTAAGGCCTCTATGGTAAGGGATTTGGAGGTTAGGAAAGGAAAATTTTTTCATAAGTTGAATTTGAAAAAAAAAATTGAAGAAGCGTATATACAATTTTAATTAAGAGAGTATGTAAGGTAAAAGAGTGATTTTTTTTATATCTATGTGAAGTAATTGCTTGCTATATTTATGATTCAGATCATTATTACAATTATATTTGTATCTATGCATCATAGTCACTTGTTTTTCAAGTGAAGGATGGAGAGATTGCCCATCTTCAATAATAGAATGCTATGAAAGTTTTAAGTGCAACATGCTCATAGGTTTTTTTTAAGGTAATCCTAGGATATCTCCACCCGCGTATCAAGTGAAATTAATCCATCGCTGGACTAAGATTTATTTAAGGGGTTGACAGCTGGCTGTGGATTTGCCTCATTCATAAGGGGTATGGATCAAACCCCTTCCCACTTACTTAAGGAGAGTACATATCACTCACACCAACCCTTCATGTTAACATGTTTATAGGTTTGATTTCTTCTGTAACTTCAATTATAATAGGGCATCATATGATTAATCAAACGGTCATTTTTAATTTAAAGGGGTAAATACTGTTAAAGTTATAAGTGATCCCAAGCCTACTACCATGTTGCACTTCGAAATTAAAGTAACTTTCACATCGTTCTATTATTGAAGATGGGCAATCTCTCCATCCATCCTGCGAAAGAAGTGATTTTGATGCATAGATGCAAATATGATTATAATAATGATCCGAATCATAAATATAGCTTCTCAATTTCGCCTATCTTTCCGATTCGTTTCGTCTTCGTCTTCGTCTCGTCTTCAGCCTTTCCCAATCTTATTCGGAAAAAGTAACCGCCTTGAGGCGGGCTTGCTCGGTTGATATTGAATTCTGTCTTCTGGCTGCTTTACTTTTTCCTCTCGGTTAATTGGACAACGGTTTTATTTCGCTGCGCCCTTTCTCTCTTTATTGTGAGTTTGGCTGGATCAGTTTCAGATTTCGCTTCTCTTGCTGTTTCTGTCATTTTTGTGGAAGAAGATATGGCCACCAATTTTTGGACATCATCTCATTAGTATGTTTCATTCCCATTATAGTTCTCTTTCTATTGCTTCTTATATCTTTCCGTTGTTCGATCGCCCTCCCTCTTCTCCTAGGCCATGGACCTAATAGGGTTTTTGTGGCTATGCACCTTGTAGTAAGCAGCTTGTAGAACAAGAAGATGTGGATATGGTAAACCCACTTGACAAAGAAAAGGGTATCACACTTGAGGATTTTAAGCTCATAAAGATGCATATGGCTAATTGTAAGTTCCTCTTTCCTGTCTTTTCCTTGTCTTCCTCTAATCCCGGAGGTCCATGCGCAATTTGATTCTCTTTTGTTCTGTCACCATTTCGTTATTTTTATTGTTATATGGTGACTGATTCTGACTCCACAATTAGCTCTTAGTTAGCTGTTCTTCTTAGCTGTTGGCAGCTTGAGGTTTGTGTGTGATGGATTGATTTCTACTTCTGATGGAAACTTTTGTATTGATCACCATTCCCCAAAGTCATGCGACTCTTCTATGGATTTTCTTTGCTGATTCTAGTGTTGGGGAGTTTGAAAGAAATTTATTGAGTCTGATATGGCAAAACCAGTGTTTGGTATTTTTAGTATTCCCAAGATTCAAAACCTTAACCTAAAAAATAGAAATTTAAGTTAGTAGGTATTTATTTGAAAACTTTGAACTACTTTATTTTCTCTCCTGTCTCTTAGCCAAAAGATACTATAAGGAGGAGGTAGTATGAGGAGGTAGTATGAATTTTACAACACTATTTTATCTCCCAGTGTTGTTGTGTAGCGATAGCGAATATGTTTCTGCAATAGGCATGCTTGATCCGTCATTGTTGGCTTCTATTGAATTTCTTCTCCTTTTTTCCTCTCCGCAGATATCTCAAAATTGGCGCAACAAGTTAAAGTTAGGCAGAGGTGCGAACTGAATTACCTGATCTGGACCTTTTTTCCCACTTAAGTTGTCACAGTTTGCCTAACATTCTCATTGACAATAGTTTGAACATTTTATTTTATTTCACTTTACGTGAAAGATCTTCAGTGCTGAATTTTTTTTCTTGCTCTTGATTCTTGTGTTTGTTACTACCATACATGCTTGAATTTGTTGCAATTTGTGCAACAAGCTTTGCCAATGTCTTCACTGCTTTATGAATGTTATTGGAAATTCCAATACTTGAATGTCATGCATGTGTATAACATTTATGTGAAACACGCTTGTTGCAGTTGGGTATGTATTCAAGACTTGAGTTGTCTTTTAAAATTTTAGGGATAGAAGGTAACTGGTTGTTTTTAGCTAATCCTTGTTAATCTCAGGAGTTCTTTTTTATATCAAAATATCAAAGAATATGGTGATGTTTGACATTGAAACATATGATGCGGATAGAGTTTGACTGCCTATTGTCAGTAGTCATAAAAGATTTGAGAAGTAATCAGTTCCCTTTTTCCCTTGTTTGGATTAATGTGTTCTTTCATCAATCAAACTCGTAGCAAAGTTACACTTTTCATTTGTTTCAATAAGACTAACATAAAAGTTGTCTATACTGTTCTATTATAAGCTATAGCTCTTTTTTTCTTATTTTTAAAATTCCTTTGTCTTTTAAGATTTTGTAATTCCAGCGTTATATCAACAACAGTAAAATAGTTTAGAGTTTATACTTAAATGTAAATATTTATATTGTGGAGGAATGGTTGTAGCTTCATGCCATTACAATGGGAGGTTCTATTTTGAAGAAGAGGCCTTGGTGTGATGAATAGCTACACTTCTGTTCCTTCTTTCTTTTTGCGTCATGTTATACTTGTTATAGTGGGTGGTTTGACAATGGCTATAACTCTGATAAATTAGTATATTATTTCAACCCTGTAAATTTGTGAAAAAATTGTCTTTTTTTTCTCCTTTTGCTTTCAAGTCATTTCATTTGTTTTAAATGGATTAAAGGTTGTATTTAGCATTGGGGTTGCAGTAGATATGGAACTTAACATATTTCACTATATTAGATAAATTTAAATGAAATGGATGATATTGTGAGGGTCATCAAATTTAAAAAAGCAACTATGACACCCTTGTGAAGTACTGATTGCGAAAGGTAGTAACTCTGACCTATTATGATAGATCATCTCAGAAGAATTTCTAAATCCATTGCTTGAATTTGCATTCACGTCAAACTTAAGTGGTAACGTCAAACTTAAGTTGTAACCCTGTAGCGGTGAGAATGATTTGAAGTGATTTTCCTACTATATTTTGAATTGTGATCAAACTGAGTATTTTTTCACTGAAAATCTCTAGTAATATAATTTGACATTTCCGTGCAAAATGTCAGTGCAATAACCAATATGTTGGTCAATCTTTCAGGGTTGTTGCCACTGCCGTTACATACATGAGACGTGTTTACACCAGGTATTCAGGTTTCAGGGGCAGAGATCCTTTTGAGATTATTAGAACATTGTATTTTATGTTGTATGGTAATCATAAATTTATCAAATTTGTTAGTGGTTGGAATTTTTCCTTTCCATTCCTTTCCTCTCTAATATACATTTTTCCGACCAAATGGTCCCTTAATTTTCGCCAAGACGGTAATGCTAGGGTTTTGAGCCCAGCTGGGATTGGATAGTTATGAATTCAGTATCTAGGGGGAAGTTGATGGCCAATGCTTAACAAAATCCATTGACAAGCTAGAAAGACATGACTTATCTTTTGTAGGTGACTCAAAATGTAACTGGTCAGATGTTTAAGTGCAGATACTTGGTGCCACCCGTATTCCTTGGCAAGGACCCCTGTCAGCTGGTTGTTTAAGGTTGAGAGTTGTTCTTGGATAATGGTATTGAGGAGGGAGATAAGTTATATGTGGCCATTGGTCTGGAAGAAAAGGCACTTTAAATGGTTTCAATGGTCGGAAACCAGACCACCAATTCATACAACAACAAACAACAACAGAGCTTTATCCTATTAGGTGGAGTCGGTTACATGGATCACATGGTGCCATTGTGTTCTATCATAAACTATATCCTTGAATATATTATTAATCAAAATATCTCTCTCTATAACATCATTGAGAGTGCACTTCGGTCTTGCTACACTCTTATCTATTGACATGTTTCTAGTCATTTTCCAAAACATATCGTATCTAACTTTGTCATCACATTCCTTTTTACTGAATTTATCTTTCCTAATTTGTTGTTTCAATTTTCTATTTCAAATTGGTATTTTGATTTTAAAGCTTTGAATGTCTTTGTGCCTTGTCTGGCTTTTTGGGTTCTCTATTTTATATTTTTCGTTGAAGCTCACTGATAGTTTAATGTCCTAACTGCCTGTGCACTTTCAGAAAGAGTATGGCTGAGTACGATCCGCGCCTGGTGGCTCCAACCTGCTTGTACCTGGCATCAAAAGCAGAAGAAAGCACAGTGCAGGCTAGGTTGCTTGTATTTTACATTAAAAAATCATGTGAGCATTTACTTTATAGATCTTCCCTCCCTCCCTCCTCCTGCCTAGTTCTAAAATGAAAAGAGTTATTTTTCTTTTGAAACTTCTCTATGCCATTAAAAATACACGTTGTGCTGAAATAAAATCATTGTTTTTGCAGATCCTGATGAAAAGTATAGATTTGAGATCAAGGACATACTTGAAATGGAAATGAAGATCTTAGAGGCGCTTAACTATTACCTGGTTGTCTTCCACCCTTATCGTTCATTGTCTCAGTAAGTAATTTATCAGCATAGTTGTTAATTTTGCTAGAACATCTCTTACAGTTCTATTTGGTGTTTGCTTATTGTTTCGTGATTTTTCTCCAGGTTGCTCCAGGATGCCGGGTTGAATGATGTCAACATGACTCAATTAACATGGTGAGAATTCATTGATGTTGAAATGATTGAAGTAGCTTATGGCCAGTGTTTTTCTTTCCTTTTTTCGTTTTGGTAATTTTACCTTTAAAAAAGCCCCTCCCCTTTGTTGTATGCTTTCTTCGGTCGCCATGCTTTTACATTTGACTGTGCATTGTTTACAAAGAAGAAAACGTCAAAGTCATTGGCATTAAAACTTTCCTGGAAAAAGCATATGCTTACCCTCCTATAGGGTTGCGTTTAAAGCTTCTCTTTGGAATGTACAACAAAAAAAGAGTTTATTTGTTTGGAGCTTCACAGAAATTCCCTCATTATACGGAGAGAGATCAGGCAGCTTTGGTATGTCTTTTAGGCTCTTGATCTCTATATCTTTTGGTTTCTTTCTTTCTTTCTTTTTTGAAGGATGTCTTATCCAAGGTTGCCAAGATCTAGATCTACACCTTAAGATCTTATGATTTCACATTCCCAATAACTCTAGCAATCTCTGGCCTAAGATAATCTCAAAATTTTGAAATTAGTTTTAATTTTATGAACTTACAATCTTATTGATGTTATGGAATTTATTTTCCTTGAAGTAGAATATGATGTGAGGGTCTTTTAGATGGTTAATATATTAGCCACTTGGTAAGTTTCTCAATTAGAAGAATCACATTTAAAAATAAATAAATAATTTCGTTAATCTTTGTGAATTGTTTATTTAGCTCCTATATTTAGGATCAAAGAAAGTATTAAACAAACAGCATAAGTCATTCTAATTTTATTATGTGACTGTTTTTCTCTCTTTTCTTTTTGAACTTTTGGATAATTAAAAAATATCTGATGAAATTTGTATAGTACTCTAAATATCTGGATCTCCTAATATAGGAATAGCCTTTTCATGCTTCCTCAACAACAACGCTTGCCCTATGATCTCGCATGCTTCTTGCTGATGCTATTGGCGTTCATCTATTATCATATCTGATTGCTTGAGCTAATGTTTTCTTTTGTTATTGTTCCTCTTGACGGATATTTTTCCTTTACCCGAGAAAATCATGATCTTGTGATTGCCTGCTTCATTTATATTAATGTACCATATCATAAACATAAATTGGTGATGCCCACAGGGGACTAATAAATGACAGCTACAAGATGGACCTAATTCTTGTGCACCCTCCTCATCTGATTGCTTTAGCATGCATATACATTGCTAGTGTGCTCAGGAATAAAGACACCACTGCTTGGTTTGAAGAGCTTCGTGTCGATATGAATGTGGTGAGTATCTCGTTAGATTTATATGTATGCACTTGCTTGCTTATGCTTTTCTCCTTCTCTTCTTTGGATTCTCTTGATCAGCTCTTGATCACTGTCTCACGCACACTTTTTCTTGAAAACTTGAAAGATGATAGCTTGATGCTAAGATGATCCTTGTACGGTAGTTGGAATGAGATATGGCTTGAATCTCAAGTACATGCCGTCATTTCTAAATTGATCCTAACTAGTTTACACAATATATAACCCAAGTAACTGAGGGGCTTTGGCTTCATGGAATGAGTTTTGCTATTTTTTCAATTCAGTTTTTGTCTTGAACTTGTTAAATATATATTATTGAGAGGAAAAGCAGGACGGGGAAATTTGGTCCTGACAAATTAGAAGTGGCTGGTTTTCATTATTTCATCTTTGATTATATATACATACATATATATATATATATCAATGGTCTGGTAGTACAATTTATTTAAATATTTGGCTGTTGATAAAGCACAGTAATGGTGTGCAACCCGCAGCCAACCCTAAGTGAGATAAATATTGTTGTCTTGTTGTTTTTGTTTATAGTAATGGTCTGACATTGCTGTTACGACAGGTTAAAAATATATCAATGGAGATTCTTGATTTCTATGAAGGCAATCGAGTGATCACAGACGAGAGGATCAATGCTGCTCTTAACAAGCTAGGCTCCAGGTCTTAAAATCTCTTCTGCAGTTAAGTTGAGAAATAATAATAATGAATCAGTTCATGCGGAAGGTAATTTGATGATCTCAGAGCTAATTGGCCACAATGCGCAGTTCTTTATTGCAGCGTCCTCTACATAAAAAAGAGCTCATCTGCTTGTGTAACTTCCAAGGACTGACTGCTTTAGAACATTATCTGATTATGGCACACACTAGTGAGCTCAAAATGATTAAATGTGAGGGCGCGTATTATTACTGGGTTGGGTAAGCCTGAGAAAGAATATCAGGGATCTGTGATTTTCATTTTGATTCATGCTCATTGAGTGTTGTAGTTTCTATTGGAGGACTAGATGTGGCATCTTATGTATTGCATGAGGTTTAAGGAATGAGCACAGTCAAGTTTCTTCAAGACTTCAATTTTGATTAATTATGAATTTAATTAAATAGTATTAGTGATGGTCGGATTTAATTAAAAAATTGATTTTTTTAATAATCTTGTACATTGATAAATTTCAGGAAAAATTATATTAGAAAAGTAAATCTTATTTGGCCTGTCAATGTTTAAATCGAAGTAAAATATATTGAGCACCCTTTTATTTTACTTAAATTGCGGAAACCTTTTTTATTTTGAGAGTTTACATAAATCTTTATATATATATATATATTTATATATTTAAGATTCGTTTCTGTCCCTCAAACAATTAGTTAACCATTGTTATTCTTAAAAACTTCTGTTTGAGTGAAATACCCCTTTTTAACGTAAGAATTATTTAGACATTTATATTTGTCCAGAAAATAATTTTATACAACATAAATATATTTTGGATCCATATATTTCCTAACTTCCTAATGTATTATAGAATTTAGTAATTTTGATTGTATTATAAAATTTTATAATTTAAATTTTTCATCAAATTTATTGAAATTTATTTATTCAAGATCCTTTTAAGTAGTTGAACATATTTCCTTCAAGACATTGCTAAAAGGCCGAACATACTCCTTTAGTCCTATCTATAGTCTCCATGATAAGGTTACTCTATTTTCATTTCCTTTTCCCTTGGCATCTATGAAATTCTATGAAATTCAAACGTGGGACAACGATTCCATTTGGGAATTCAAACGTGGGAGAACAATGAAATTCAAACGTTATATTACTTTTAATAGACTGGTCAGTGGTGATTTACAAAATGTTCATACCTTGCAAACATGATAAACTGCTATCCTTAGTCTAGCATTCATCCTAAAATCACAAAAAAAAAAAAATTAACAGTATACCTTTTCAAGCAACTCTATGAAGTTGATTTATCCTCCTTTGACTTGCAACAAAGGTAATTCACATAATCACCAGCAGGATCTTGATCAATTATCAATTCCTCTTGTTAAGTCTCTTGATCAACCATTGAGGAATCGTCACTCCGACAAATGTTTCTCTCTGCCAAACATTTCCATCTCCTATATCTACTTCTTTCCCTTCTTCCGTTGCTTCTTCTCTGCATGGTGTGTGTGTGTAAAATATTAGATGGCAGATACATAATATTCCCATCAATGCTTAATGTAGGAGCTAGTTAACTAATTTAGCTAGATTAAAGAAATAAAATAAATTAGTTATTTATGAAAAAATGTAATTGGATCTCCTTAAAATAGTCGTGTAATATTATATTATATAATAGTTTATAAGTTAAGTGAATTAATTTAGAGAAAAATGATAAATATGATAAATAAAATATGTTGAATATTTTAGATCAAATCCAACCTCACTATTAACTTTTGTATTGGGGACTGGAGGTAATACTTCATTAATTAGTTCATGACTGTTATCCTAAACAACAACTTAAAGAACCAGACATTTCAAGTGCCACGATGTCATACTCCATTTTGGACCAGCCACTTCAGGATGGAGAATAAAAGACACACAGGCATGCAATTGTTTAACATATGAAAAATGCAATGTTGTAGATTTTATTCATAAATGTAGACACATGAATCCATGGGAAATTTTAATTAATTAAGTACCTTGTTGCCTTCGAGCTTCAGACTCTGCAAAGAAATCCCTCCATTCGTCAGTTAGAACAAAGATTGGCTCCTCATCCTCTTCCTCATCTAGATCCAGGTTCTCCTGCTCCTGTGAAATCCTGCATACCAACCAACAACATGATCAGGGGCAATTACGCAATTAGAGCAAGAGGATAATAAGGGAATTAGTTGAGAGCAATTAGGAAAATCCGGATAGGGGTACTTACTATTTAGGAAATTAAATATATACCTCTAGCACTGTGAAAGTCTACGTAGATGGTGGAAAGAATGAAATAGTATTGATGATTAATGTGTTATTCAGAGGCTTGCCATGGATCAGGTTGAAAAGCTACCGATTTTATTTCTTTCATGGAGTCAGAATTACAACGACAAAATATTAAAAACAAACGAGCTTTCCAGCAGAGAAAGTTTTTTTTTCTTATATTGTAATCCTGCCATCCGTAAGCCTCCACTTAATGTTGAAAGCCTCTTTAACCAAGTAATCTACAGTTCTTAAGTCGTTATTATTCTCATTATCTTAAAATTAAGTTTCAGCACAAAGTTCGGATGGTCTGGCCTTTATCCACAAATTCGAACAACAAGCGGGTTCAAGATATTAATAAAAACAACTACTCATGGACCTTCACCTAACATCTTATGAAACCTGTGAGCGACAGTCATATGAATTCTTAACTTTACAAATTCAACTCCCACGAAATCTGTCTTCTCCGTTTTCTTGGTTTTGTCCCATGCTCACCTATGATTTACTCAATCTCTAGCCCCTACTTGCCATTGTTTATATAGTTCCATAACGTACAGATTTGATGCCAAAGAGTACAAGACAAATAAAAAAGGAATAAGGGAAGGTACGCGTTACATGAATTATGAATCAGCTGGTTGTTTTAGAAGTTTCGGCACTCTTTCATGTGTTTATATAGTGCTTGCATTAAGTTTTTCTTTTTACGTATGTGCAGGGCTATGTTAGTAATTTAGAAGTATGCCAAATCAGCATGAACCACAAAGAGTCCTAATGCAGGAAGATAATGAATGCAAGGCATGCAAAGAGTAATGAACTTCGATAGGCCACAGTGCCTATCTGCAGGTACAGGGTTGATTTTATAAGCAAGTTTTGAGGATTGAAAGTGACCGTCCAGACCTATTATTACCCACAGCAGAAGGAAGAAAAGGCCTAGAGTTGTGCAAAGCATGACAGATGTAGGATTGGTTAGTTCTAAAGAGGGACATTGAGGAGTTACTTTTAACCTCCTTGTTGTGTTGGCAGTCCTTACATGTGGTTTTATGTTTATGCGGCAGTTATTGTGTGATGATTTACGAGGAATAGAAGTACTATTCAAATCAGATGGAGATTCTCCAGGGCTATAGTTTATTATAGTTAGATACTTAGATTCTAACTTTATGATAGCCGAAGGAGTTAGATTCTAACTTTATGATAGCCTAAGGAGCTCCTCTTCTTCCTATTTCACTTCACAGTTTTCCCTAATTTGTAACTTAAGACCTTTTATAGACAGACTTTTACATTGCTTCATCCATTTATCTTTCCCCTAAACTTCTGCTTTATATCCAGCAGTACCATTACTTCACTAGGAAATTTCGGTATCTGCTGCCACGCCATATAACTCATCATTTCCGAAGTAGAGTTCCTTAAATTCTTCACTATGAAAGCTTCGCTAATCTTCTTTCTTCTATTTTACTGCATCGCACTTCTGCCAAGACAGTAAACACAACTTCACTATCGAGTAGTCGTTCACTACCGAATATCGTTTCAGAGTGAATCAGCCTAAGCGCTTTACCGTGTTCTATATATAGCATAAATTAATTTACACAAAGAACAAACATAAAAAGGAAACATATAAATGCCGAAACATTTGAGAGGATTGAGAGAGGAAAACAAAGATAAAAACTTCTTACTGAGCGGCAGCACCGTCGGCAGCTTGATGCTCAGCAGCCACCGCATTTGAATTGTTTCCGACGGGAAAAGGAACAAAAGACTCTGGATTTTGAGGAGGAGGAGGAGGAGGAGGAGCTACAATACTTGATCCTTGGCGGTGACAGTGACAATAAAAGTAATGGTTGTGGAAGGCACAATAAGAAAGTACGCCGTGGCAGTGATGGTGGTGGTGGTGGTGACGGCAGCCAAGCCGACGGAGATGATCGCATCCTTGTGAAGACATTTTGTGAGTATTGTATTGCATGCGACTATTTTGCTTCTTCAGCTTCAGCGGCGCGAAGACGATGAAAGAAAGATGAAGAAGGAAAGGGAAAGCCACCGAAAACAAAAGGAGTGTGTATATTATTGTCATTAAAATTTTATAGCTCATTATTTTCAGGATATCCATAATTTAAAAAAATTACCTTTGAAATTTTTAATATATAGATTTCTTAAATTTTATAATATCTAGAAAGCCTCTTTCACCTAATAAATTCATAAGAAAACATAAACAAATCTTTAGAATTTATCAAATATTAGTTCTTTTAGTTGAGAACTAATTATAATTCTCAATTTTTTATTATGCATAATTTAAAATAGGGAGATTTATTGTAAGGTCCCAAAGAAGGAAGTTATTTATGAAAAAGTCCCAAGAGTTGTTAATGGCAGCTGCTCCACTTGTCAATGGTGTTCTTCAACTTGTCATTAACAACATCTTGGGACCTTTTTCATAAATAACTTTCTTCCTTATGACCTTACAATAAATTTCCCTTTAACTGTTCGGCCAAACTCAAACCTAAGAATCATGCTAACCTACTTAAACACATTGAAACCAATTATCCTGTTTGAAACCATGTTTGGAAAAGGTAAACATGCTTTTAACAGTGTTTTTCCATAAAATTATATAATCTCATTTACACATTTATCTTGTAAATGGTAAAAAAGCTCATATACCACATTCTGGAATGGGTCCAATATTTAGATAACACAAAGCATAAGGAAAACAATTATACGAACTAAATCTAAAATTTACAAAAAATAAAGAATGTGAAGTAGGTTTAACTGGATTTTTTAAAACTTCATCTTAATCCTTCTTGTCACTCAATTAATTCCTTTTTAAAAATTTGATTTTTCTTGAAGTAGAAGAAATTTTGAATATGAAAATTAGCTCTCCATCTTTCTTTATCCACAGATTAGTTTACTTGGAGGAGCAATTAGACCATTATAAGGGGAGCGCGCCATCTTCTTCTTGACTCTTCACTGAGAAGCTCTTGCTTTGCTTCACCCACATGCATGGGAGCAGGGACGTTAAGTGCAGAGAATTGCATTTCTGTATCAAACAAAGCAGAACCATCAAATCCTTAAAATGTGTTCGTGCTTCCATGTTAAGGTCTCACCTTTTCTTCAACCTCTTCTTCACCACTAACCTTATCGCTTACTACCTCTCTCTAGGTTCCGTATCGCTCGCTTCCACCTTATTCTCTTTCTTCTTGCTCCTCATCGTCTGATGTCTTCCTCTGGAACGTCATGATCCGTGGCTTCCTCGACGATTCCCTATATCACCGTTCTCTGCAACTCTATGCGCAAATGCGACGGCAACTTCTTCCCCTCCGACCCGATAATTTCACCTTCCCATTTGCTCTCAAGGCATGTTCTTGTCTACGAGATTATCGGTTTGAGATTTCAGTTCATGCTGATTTGGTGCAACTTGGGTATAATTCCGATGTCACTGTGTGTAACTCTCTGTTGAGTTTCTATGCTAAGTGTGGGCGCCATGACATCGCACGCCATGTGTTTGATAATTTACTTGACAAGAGTGTTGTCTCTTGGAGCTCAATGATTGGTGCCTACGCCCAAAGTGGGTTCCACGACCAAGGGAAATTCATTTTTTCACAGATGTTAGCCAATGGAATTGTACCAAACAGAGCTTCCATCTTAAACGCTATGTCATGTGTGTGTGCAGAAAAGGAAGCTGCTCAAGTTTGGAGAGTTGTAATGGACAATGGGCTTGGCTGGCTTGGATAGATTAATACAAAATGCTGCCATGAGAATGTATGCGAGATCCGGGAGGATTGTTATTGCTAGGGAATTCTTCGATGGGATGATTGATAAGGATTTGGTGTGTTGGACATCAATGATTGAATCTTATGCTCATGCTGATATTCCCTTGAAGGCCTTGGGGCTCTTTAGAAAGATGATCCAATTAAACATTCATCCTGACCTGGTGACCCTTCTTGCTGTAGTTTGTGCTTGTTCACATTTGGCATCTTTCCAGCAAGCACGTTTATTCACGGTTATGTAATTCGGAACCACTTCCAAAATCAAGTGTCTCTTGAGACCTCCACAGTCGATCTCTACGTGAAGTGAGGAAATCTGGCTTATGCGAGAAGGGTTTTCGACCGAATTGTGGAGAAAAATGAGATCTCATGGAGCACCATGATTTCAGGTTATGGGGTGCATGGACATGCTAGAGAAGCTTTTGACTTATTTGATCAGATGAAGGATATTACAGCAACCTGACCATATTACATTCGTGTCAGTTTTGTCAGCATGCAGCCATGGTGGATTGATACAGGAAGGATGGGCGTGTTTCAATTCGATGAGCAGAGATTTTGGAATAAGACCATGTTCTGAGCATTATGCATGCATGTTTGATCTATTGGGTCGTGCCGGGCGAATTTGTGAAGCTTATGACTTTATTCAGAAGATGCCAATAAAACCATGTGCAGCTGTATGGGGAGCATTGCTTGGTGCCTGTAGGATTCATTCCAATGTATAAATGGCTGAACTTGCTGCAAAATATATATGTGTGAGTTGGATTCTAATAACTCTGGTAGATATATTCTCTTATCCAATATTTACACTTCTTGTGGGAAAAGATTAGAAGCAGATAAGGTTAGAGCTCAAATGAAACAGAGAAGGGAGAGAAAAATTGCTGGGCACACTACTACGTATAGAGGTTAAGAACAGGGTACATACATTTGTTTCTGGGGATAAGTAAGCCACATCCTAAAACTTGATTTAATATATGCTAAATGGAAGAAAATAAGGGTCAGCTTTTTCAAGAAGTGCTGCAAGACGTGGATGAAGAGATAAAGTAGAACATGTAGTATGGATACAGTGGAAATTTTCAGAACATGATTTCCCTACAGTTCACCTAATTACTGTTATCTGTTCTTGTAGCATATGAAATAGTTTTCAAGAAGTGCTGTAAGAAGTGGATGAAGAGATAAAGTAGAACATGTTGTATGGATACAGTGGAAATTTGCAGAACATAATTTCCCTACAGTTCACCTAATTGCTGTTATCTGTTCTGGTAGCATGTGAAATAGTTTTTGTTGAATGGGGATATGGTAAACAATTATCAATGCAAGTTCCCGACGGCTTTACACCACAACACTTCACTCAGCTTCCAGCAATCAAAATACTCCATGAGTAGTGTCATTTGTGAACATTAGACTATCAATGAAAGCACGTTTGTTATGAACACAAGTCTAAAGGAAGAGGTCAACCCTAAAAGACTAGCCTATTAGGAAAGAGAGTATAGCCCATTGAACTCTTAAGACATAATGTACTTGTGAAGCTGCCGATGTGAAACTCACAATATAGACACACTTGACAAACTTGACAAAGGGAAGAGTATCAAGCTTGAAGATTTTAGGCTTAGAAAGATGCATATAGCGAATGGTAAGCTCCCCTTTTCTGTCTTTCCTTGCCTTTATCTGATTCCCCATGTCCATGTGCATCATGACTCTCTCTGTTTTTTTTCATTAAGTTTTATGGGTAAAGTTGCAAATATAACTACAACATTATTTTTCATGTGCACCCATCACTCTAAATTTTTTATGCAATTTTATCACTCATCTTTTTAATTTGATGCAATTTCATTCATCCATTTAACTTTTAAGTAATTCTTTTAGAGAAAATTAATTTTTTAATCCCCTATTTTTAATTTATTTAGAATTTGATATCTCAAACTATTTTATGAAATTAAGCTAATAAAAAATAGTTTTCAAATTCCCTTAATAATTTTTTACGAGATTCCAAAAGATAAGTTTGTCTACCATAGTTCATTTATTTAGGGTCAAAAAAGTCACATATTCTTTTTAGGGTAATTTATGATCAAAAGAATGAAAATTTTTCGTTATATCATAATTTCATGGAAACAACCTCTATGACTCGATTTTTTATGAGAATTTCAAAAATCAAATTAATTTTTCAAAATTCATCCGTTCTGGCCAAGAAGACAACATCTTATTTTTCAAAATTTAATTTTTTATTCTTATGAATGAAGTTTGAATGGATGTGGCTTGGCCCAAATGGATAAATTTTTAAAAATAATTTAATTTCTGAAATCCTTATAAAAAATTAAGATATAAAGGTTGTTTCCAAGAAATTCTAACACGGTAAAAAATTTCCATTCTTATGATTATAAACTAATCCTAAAAGAATATGCGAGTCTTTTAACTCTCAATGGATGAATTATTGTAAATAACTTAATTTCTAGAATGCTCATGAAAATTGTTGAGAGGACTAGGAAGCTTATTTTTTATCAGTTTGAGAGATTAAATTATAAATAAGCGAAAAATTAGGGACTAAATGATTAATTTTCACTAAAAGAATTGGCTAAAAGTTAAGGGAAGGATGAAATTGTTCTAAATTAAAAAGATAAAGAATAAAATTGCATTAAAAAAAGATTATGATGTTAAATGCACCAAATTAATAACATCATATTATATTTACTCCTCAAATCTTACTTTAGCCAACTTTTAATGTTTTATTTGCCACTGTTATTTTACTCTCTCTCTCTGTTTTTTTTTTTTTTTTGCCTACACACTGTTATTTTACTTGCTATGTGGTTTATTGATGCTGATTTCATATAACGCTCTGTCAAGCTGTCAGCCTTTTTGATCTTTGTGGCATTGAAAGTACACAATTCTTGTTTGGGCAGATTCTTCTGACAAGTACAGATTTGAGATCATGGCACATAAATGAAGATCATAACCATTGTCTGCTTGTACTCCACCCTTGTCTATTTAGGAATTTCGGTAAGATAAAATCATTTTAAAATTTATAAAAATCATTTTGAAATCTATAAAACTATCTTAAAATTTATAAAACCATTTAGAAATCCGTAAATTTATTTCTCCCCACAGAACTCCTTTTTCTCACCGGAATTCTCAAACACAGTTTACCTATTTTGCAAACATTTGTGCTGCGTTTGTTACCTTGAAACCCAATGGCTAGAATTGGAATTGGGGTGAGAATTGAAAAATTGGACTGTTTGTTTTGTTGGAGCCCAATTCTATGGAAGTGTGAATTCTGAAAAAAAGGTAGGAAGTGGTTCCATGGGCCTAATGATGGAACTCATTTTAGTTCCATGGAAATGAAAATTTCTGGACAATATTACCCCTTGTATGAATTTTTGTGGAATCATTGCCCATTCAGGCTATGTTTGGTTTGATGGAGGGGAAAGGAAGGGGATGGATAGGAGGGAATGGAAAGGGATGGAAGGGTATAAAGTTACCTTGTTTGGTTTAGTTAAAGGGGAAGGAAAGGAAATGATTTTTAATGATTCTTTGTTTGGTTCAGGAGGGGAGGGGAGGGAATTTAATAATCAATTTACCATTTTACCCAAGTATATTGATTTATATT
>JANTPZ010083843.1:0-17827 GCA_025593235.1 Vachellia pachyceras
ATTGATTTGATACGAGATTTGTTGGCCAAAAGCCTTCTTAATTTGTAGATAATGCTTATTACATCAAGGTGAATATATATAGCTTCAACTCTTCATGTCGACTTGTATAGGGTGAATTAGATATATGAATTATGTTACTCTGCCACACAGTAAATGACAATGACTTCTGTGTTTCGATGCAACAATGACTTGGCTTAGTTAGATATACACGTCTAACCTTGCTAGGTGTTTATTATGTCTGGAATTGATCTGGTGTATAAAATGTAACTGTAAGTTGAATCAGGTGGGGTTAATAAAATAGAAAAGATTTTTTTTTTAAAAAAACAAAACATACAGCGCCCTATATAGTGTTATTGGCCCTACGGCGCCCTACAATGGGAAAAGGGGCGCCATAGGTCAGGCCTACGATGCCCTATATTGTATGGAAGGGCGCCGTAGGTCTGACCTACGGTGCCCTACAATGGGAAAAGGGCGCCGTAGGTCAGACGCACGATGCCCTATATTGTATGGAAGGGCGCCATAGGTCTAATCTGCAGACTTCCTTACAATCAGACCTACGGCGCCCCTTTTCCAAATATAGGGCGCCGTAGGTCTGACTTACAACGCCTCTCCTGAAATAGGGTGCCATAGGCCCTGACTTACTACTCCCCTCACATTTACGCCCCCGATAAAGGGCGTCTATTGGGTTAAAAATAGGGCATAAAAAGTACCTTTTATAGTAGTGAATCTTGGAAGGACAAAGTTTTGTCATGGTTTACAAATTGAGCATCTGACAAATGGAATTTTTCTTCATCAGTCTGTTGGACATGATTAGATTTGATGATGTCAAATATAATAGACTAAAAAGTTTTCATATCCATATTGATTTGACAAAGATTTTTATAATGCATATTGATTTACTATATTTGTGCATTCTTTTTAATTGAAGGATGATGTGTTTAAATGACTCAATTTGATTGTTAAATGTTTTCATTAAGTTACCATTAATCTAAACTTCATTTGGATGCTCAAAACTATTTCTTGAAGATGAAAATAGAGTTTAATAAGTTTCTAGAGCTTCCTGAAGCAAATCTTGAAGTTAAAACTTTGCAGGTTTGGAACCTAGTTTGATGTTTGTGAAACTGTGTTGAATTTGTCAAAAGAGTTTTGAAACTCGAGTCATAGTTTTTACAAACTCAAGTTCTATAATTTTTTTTAAAACTGGATATTGAAACTGGAAGTTTTGAAAAGAAGTTTTGTGATCAAGTTCAAAAACTCGATTCCTAAGTTTTTAAAACATGAAGTTCCATAACTATAAACAAAATTGGAAGTTAAACCTTGAGGTTCCAACTTCAAGTTTTCTCATCATGTTATAGAACTTGAGTTTCAGTTTTTTAGAACTGGAAGTTTCACAAACTTGACTTGAGGTTTTGAATTCAAGTTTTTCAAACATGTTATAGGACTCGAGTTTCAGTTTTTCAGAGCTGGAAGTTTCACAAACTTGCAGTGAAAACTTGAGGTTTTGGATTCAAGTTTTTCAAACATGTTATAGAACTCGAGTTTCAGTTTTTCAGAACTGGAAGTTTTACAAACTTGCAGTGAAAACTTGAGGTTTTGGATTCAAGTTTTTCAAACATGTTATAGAACTCGAGTTTCAGTTTTTCAGAATTGGAAGTTTCACAAACTTGCAGTGAAAACTTGAGGTTTTGAATCAATGTTTTTCAAACATGTTAGAGAACTTGAGTCCTGACGTTTTCCAAACTTGAGTTCCATGCCTTTCAAGATTTCATCAGTTCAAAAAATTGATTCTCAAACTCGAGTCCTCACTGAAAGTTTTCCAAAACTCGAGTTCCTGATTTTCCAAACTCGAGTCTCGAGGACCTTTTCAACTGAACAGTTTTCCAGTTATTTTAGAACTCGATTCTTTATTTTTCAGAACTCGAAGTTTCACAAACTTGCAGTGAAAACTTGAAGTTTTGAATTCAAGTTTTTCAAACATGTTATAGAACTTGAGTTTCAGTTTTTCAGAACTGGAAGTTTCACAAACTTGCAGTGAAAACTTGAAGTTTTGGATTCATGTTTGTCAAACATGTTTTAGAACTCGAGTCTTCATTTTTTCAAAACTTGAAGTTTTACAACTGAGCTATTTATTCCTGTGATAGAACTCGAGTCATGAAGTCTTACAAACTCGAGTTCCCTTTTCCTCTAATACAGCTTATGACACAGCTACGCATAGTGTCTACAGAGTTTTTCATTTTTATGCTTGGACATTTTGAAATCTACCTGCTCTCATAAATACACTTTAGCTCTTTCATTAAAAAGATCAGATAGTCTGAGGAATAAATCAGAGCTTCCGCCGCCGACAGCTGAACAACAGAAATATTAATGACAGACGAACAAATACAGCGGCTGTGAGTAACAGTTACAAGCTTCTCTCTAATGGGCATTCAGATTCTGTATAACGGCTATTGAATTTAGTCTCGACTATAAATCAAGAAGCTTTGAAGGCAAACATGGAGAGACGACGAAGAACGAACTTAATACGTTGTTATTCTCTGTCAATACTTTCTGTCATTTTGTTCATAATTTCTGTGAGCTTCAGTGTTTATCCATCTACTCTTTCTAGAGAGTGAATATTGATATTTCTCATTGTATTCTTGTGAAAAACTCAAGGTTGGGACCTTGAGTTTGTTGGGATGAGTTGAGACGGAAAAACAGTGTGTGTGGGACTCTGTTTTCGTGCAAAGTGTAAGGGGGAGCAGGAATCCCTATTATAAAGGCTCGGTGGGCTGATTTGTGATTGGTTAGTGGATTGGAACTTTCAGAGGTGCTCTGAGGACTGGACATAGGTCAGGTGGACCGAACCAGTATAAATCGCTCGTGTTCATCTCTCTCTGCTTTATCGGTGACTTCATTTTAATTTTGCGTTTGTGATTTTAATTTTTAAATCTGACCAATTCACCCCCTCTTGGTCAAATCATACACTAATATTTGGTATCAGAGCAGGTCTCTTGTTTAAAGGACGTAATTGTCTCAAGAGCGATCATGGCAGGATTTGGCGAACACGTTATAGCCGACGGAGCTTCGATTACTAGACCAACCGCGTTCAAATGCTAGAAGTTCTCATTTTGGAAGATAAAATTTCAGAACTTTATTATGGCTACTGACTTTGATTTATGGGACAGTTTTGAAATAGGAAACATTGTGCCAATGAAAAAGGACAAAGACCAGCTGGTTCCTAAGACTAAAGTGGAGTTCGATGAAGAAGATAAGAAGAAGATGTTGAATAGAAAAGCTGTTTTAATGCTACAGGCAGCTTTAAACGAAGATCACTCCTTCAAAGTATGCACTCTGCCTTCAACAAAACACATGTGGGAAGCATTGGAGATAGCGTATGAAGGCACAGAGGCAGTAAAAGAGAGCAGAGTAAACATGTTAACCACTGAGTATGATTTACTCAGGATGAAGGATGAGGAGACTATTGCAGAATTTCAAATGGGCCACACTCATTTAATATACAAGCTGGCAGCCTTGGGAAAGACATACGATCAACGCTCATAAGTCAGAAAAATTCTCAACGTGCTGTTAAACAAATGGGAGGCAAAGGTGACTGCCATTTAGGAGTCCAGAGGAGAATCGATGACATCTATGGCAGCGTTGTTTGGAAGTCTTGTTGAATATGAGAGCAAGCAAAAATTCAAAAAGAAACTTTCAAACATTGAAGAAAAGAAAAAGAAAGGGATGGCACTCAAAACTGAAAAAGAAAAGGAAGAGCCTGAAACAAAGGATGAAGAAGGAGGAGTGGAAGATGAAGAACTCGCAATGGTAGTCCGTAAGTTCAGAAGAATGTATCGGAAGGATCAATACTCCAGTAGGCCATTCAAAGGAGGATCAAGCAAGATTGTTTGTTATGAGTGTAACAAGCCTGGTCATGTTCGAGCTGACTGTTCGTTGCTTGCAAGTCAGAATAAAGAAAAGGAGAAAGAGAAAAAAGTTCAAATCTTTTAAAAAGAAGAAAGCATATGTCTTTGGTATATGGGGAGACAGTTCCTCAGATGGAGGAAGCGATGCAGAAGAAGAAGCGAATCTTTGTCTGGTAGCATAAGAAGATTCAGAGGTAGAGGAGGTAATTTTTATTGAACCTAGATATAATGAATTGCGAGCTGATTATGATGAAATGCATGATGAATTATTAAAATTTGCAAAAGAGCTATCTTTTCTTAGAAAGAAAGTTAAAGAGCTTGAAAAACCTGTTGCTGAATTTTTCACTGTCTATGTTTACTCAAATTGTGATGATTTGAAAATTAAGAATGAAAAACTCACAAAAACTCTTGAAAAATTCACAAAGGGTAGTAAAATGTTACAAGTTATTCTGAAGAGTCAAAAAGTTATAAATGATAGAAGTGGCATATGATATGATCCTAAAAATGATTTTCAAAAAGGAAGAAAAAGAATGGCAACAAGAGTTATTTGAAATTCTTTCAAAAATTTGTGCATGCATCTGAACCTTTTGCAGTTTGTAGTTACTGTAGTAGAAAAGGGCATATAACTTCATCATGTTACTTTAGGAAGAAGAAAGCCCTAAGAATTTATAGGTGGGTGTCCAAAGAAACTTATGCTCCAAAAGTATCAAGTACTAACCCGAAAGGACCCAACAAGACTTGGGTACCTAAATCAATTAAATGATCCTTTTGCATGTTTGTTTTAGAGCATCTAAGTCAAATAAATGGTATATTGATAGTGGATGCTCAAGACATATGAAAGGTGACAAAAATAAGTTTGTCAGCCTGAAAGTAAGAGAAGGAGGAAAAGTAAGCTTTGGAGGCAACCAATTTGGCAGAATTGTTGGAGTTGGTGAAGTCAGTAATGCGAATGGAGCACTGGTCAAAGATGTCTATCACGTGGAAGGATTATGTCACAATCTCCTAAGTGTGAGCCAAAGTGCTGATAAAGATAATTGGGTGATCTTCGATTCACAAGAATGCTTCATCATCAACAAGAAGGGTCTACCTATCAACAAAGAAAAGTTGAACATCCAACTCCGAGCTCCAAGGGATGGTAATTGCTACACCATTGATTTAGAAAGTGCTTTTTCTAACTCTTGTTTAATTAGTCAAGCTAATTAGAGCCGTTGATGGCATAAACATTTAGCACATGTTAACATGAATTAGCTTGACTAATTAATAAAAAATGAATTAGTTCAAGGGATTCCAAAATTAAGTTTAAAAAATGATTTAATTTGTGATGCATGTTAAATGGGCAAACAAACCAAATCATCTTTTAAATCAAAGAAAGAGATTTCAACAAATAGGCCACTTGAACTACTTCATATGGATTTAATGGGACTGGCTAGAGTTAAGAGTTTAGGAGGAAATCTTTATACTCTAGTTATTGTTGATGATTTTTCAAGATTTACTTGGACTATATTTCTTGCTTCAAAGAGTGAAACATTTGAATTATTTACTATATTTGCCAAAAAGGTTCAAAATGAGAAGGGTATGTCTATTGTCTCTATTAGAACAGATCATGGAGGAGAGTTCGAGAATGGAGACTTTGCAGCATGCTGCGAGAATGAAGAAATCAACCATAACTTCTCAGCTCCAAGGACCTCGCAACAAAATGGAGTAGTGGAAAGAAAGAACCGAGTACTTGCAGATATGGCACGGGCTATGATGACAGAAAAGAAGGTGTCTCAAGTATTCTGGGCATATGCTCTTAGCACAGCATGCTACATATCCAATAGAGCATACATCCAGACGTCACTTGGGAAGACTTTATATGAGTTGTTTAAAGAAAGGAAGCCTAACCTATCACATCTACATGTATTTAGGAGTAAGTGCTTCATCCACAACAATGGCAAGGATAACCTTGGTAAATTCGATCCTAAATCTGATGAAGGTTTATTTCTTAGCTATTCTAATAGAAGTAAGGCATTTAGAGTTTTCAACAAACGTACCTGTGTAGTTGAAGAATCCGTGCATGCAGTTTTTGTTGAAACTGAACCTTAAACAAAACCTGAATTTGATGAAAAAACTATTATTTCAAGAGGTTTTGAAAATGTGAATAAGGATAGTTCAACTGATGATCAACCAAAACATGATTTAGAAAAGGATCAATAAGATGAACATCCTCAATCCCCTCAACCAAAAGCTTGGAAGTACATCCGTAGTCACCCTATCAATCAAGTGATTGGTGAAGTGAATGAAGGCATACAAACAAGAAAAAGATTTTTAAACGAGGCTCAATTTTATGCCTTCATTGCTAAAATAGAGCCTAAAAATATTGAGGAAGCTTTGACTGACAATGATTTGATTATTGCTATGGAAGAAGAACTTAACCAGTTTGAAAGGAATCAAGTTTAGGACTTGGTACCCCGACCAAATGATCATCCAGTTATTGGTTCAAAATGGGTATTTAGAAATAAACTTGATGAATCCGGAGTCATTGTCAGGAACAAAGCTAGATTAGTAGCTAAGGGCTATAATCAGGAGGAAGGGATTGATTATGAGAAGACTTATGCTCCAGTAGCTAGATTGGAAGCCATACGTATTCTACTTTCCTTTGCTTGCCTAATGGATTTTAAACCTTTTCAAATGGATGTCAAAAGTGCTTTTCTAAATGGTTTTATTATGGAGGAAGTTTATGTTGAACAACCTCCCATTTTTGAAGATGTTTCTAAACCAAATCATGTGTTTAAACTTAAGAAAGAACTTTATGGACTAAAGCAAGCACCTAGAGCATGGTATGAGAGATTAAGTAATTTCTTAATCAAAAAGGGTTTTGTTAGAGGCAAAGTAGACACTACATTGTTCCTTAAACATTCCAAATTTGATATGTTAGTAGTACAGATTTATGTTGATGATATCTTTTTGGTGCCACTAACAATGATCTTTGCTAAGGAGTTGCCAAGACTATGCAGGTGGAATTCGAGATGTCTATGATGGGAGAACTTAACTTCTTCCTAGGACTTCAAATCAAATAAAGGAAGAACGACATCTTCATTAGCTAAACAAAGTACCTAAATGAGCTATTGAAGAAGTTTGGTATGGACCAATGCAAGAGTGCAGATACCCCTATGAGCTCTACTGCACTACTTGATGCTGACATCAATGGTAAAGATTATGATATCAAGCGTTATAGAGGAATGATTGGTTCATTGCTCTATCTAATAGCAAGTAGGCCAGATATTCAATTCAGCATTGGGATGTGTGCATGTTATCAAGCAGCATCTAAGGAATCACATGCTGAGAACGTAAAGAGAATCTTCTGATATCTTGCTGGTACCATTGATCTTGGAATATGGTATCCCAAGGGATCTAATGTGGAGCTGATAGCATACTCAGATTCTGACCATGCAGGCTATAAGACTGATAGAAAGAGTACAAGTGGTCAATGTTAATTCCTTGGAGGATCAATGGTATCATGGTTTAGCAAGAAGCAATCAACAGTATCACTATCCTCAATAGAAGTTGAATACATTACTGCTGCAAGTTGTTGTGCTCAAGTGCTATGGATGAAACAACAATTGCAGGATTTGGGAATGAATTTCATTGAAATTCCCATCTTTTGTGACAATATCAGCACTATCAATCTTGCCAAGAATCCTGTGCATCACTCTCGAACCAAGCATATTGGTATACGTTATCATTTCATCCATGATCATGTACAGAGAAAGGATGTCAAGGTCGTATTCATTCCAACCCATCTTCAAATAGCATACATCTTTACTAAACCATTGGCCAGAGAGTGGTTCATAAACATCAGAAGGGAATTGGGAATGGTGAATCCCAATGAACTGTAAGTAAAACGTTGATTTATAATGATTAACCATACTAACTTAACCATAGGAGTGTCTACTCGAAGTGATTGTTTTAACGTCTTCGATTTTTATTAAAAGAGATCTTTGCAAATTTTTTTTCGGATGCTCCGTTCCGGTTCTAGATCTCCCTTCTTTCAAATTCATTTTCAAACCTCAGCAATCTATTTCAAATGTCAAATAGGGGGAGAGATATTTCAAACTTTTTGCTCATGTCAAATAGGGGGAGAAATAGTCATGAAAAATATGTTGCATCATCATATCTGCTTTCATATTCATACATATTTTCATGAAGCATTTGTCATCATAAAAAAGGGGGAGAATGTTAGACGTGATTAGTTTTGATGATTTCAAATATAATAGAGCAAAAAGTTTTCATATCCATATTGATTTGACAAAGGTTTTTATAATGCATATTGATTTACTATATTTGTGCATTCTTTTTAATTGAAGGATGATGTGGTTAAATGACTCAATTTGAGTGTTAAAATGTTTTTATTAAGTTACCATTAATCTAAACTTCATTTGGATGCTCAAAACTATTTCTTGAAGATGAAAATAGAGTTTAATAAGTTTCTAGAGCTTCCTGAAGCAAATATTGAAGTTAAAACTTTACAGGATTTGGAATCTGGTTTGATATTTGTGAAACTGTGTTGAATTTGTCAAAAGAGTTTTGAAACTCGAGTCATAGTTTTTGTAAACTCAAGTTCTATAATTGTTTTTCAAAACTAGATATTGAAACTGGAAGTTTTGAAAAGAAGTTTTGTGATCAAGTTCAAAACTCGAGTCCTAAGTTTTCAAAACTTGAAGTTCCATAACGTACAAACAAAACTGGAAGTCAAAACTTGAGGTTCCAACTTCAAGTTTTCTCATCATGTTATAGAACTCCAGTTTCAGTTTTTCAGAACTGGAAGTTTCACAAACTTGCAGTGAAAACTTGAGGTTTTGAATTCAAGGTTTTCAAACATGTTATAGAACTTGAGTTTCAGTTTTTAGAACTGGAAGTTTCACAAACTTACAGTGAAAACTTGAGGTTTTGAATTCAAGTTTTTCAAACATGTTATAGAACTGGAGTTTCAGTTTTTTAGAACTGGAAGTTTGACAAACTTGCAGTGAAAACTTGAGGTTTTGGATTCAAGTTTTTTAAACATGTCATAGAACTCGAGTTTCAATTTTTCAGAACAGGAAGTTTCACAAACTTGCAGTGAAAACTTGAGGTTTTGAATTCAAGTTTTTCAAACAAGTTAGAGAACTCGAGTCCTTACATTTTCCAAACTCAAGTTCCATGCCTTCCAAGATTTCATCAGTTCAAAAACTTGATTCTCAAACTCGAGTCCTTACTGAAAGATTTTCAAAACTCGAGTTCCTGATTTTCCAAACTCGAGTCTCGATGACCTTTTCAATTGAACAGTTTTCCACTTGTTTTAGAACTCGATTCTTTATTTTTCAGAACTGGAAGTTTCATAAACTTGCAGTGAAAACTTGAAGTTTTGAATTCAAGTTTTTCAAACATGTTATAGAACTTGAATTTCAGTTTTTCAGAACTGGAAGTTTCACAAACTTGCAGTGAAAACTTGAAGTTTTAGATTCACGTTTTTCAAACATGTTTTAGAATTCGAGTCCTCATTTTTTCAAAACTTGAAGTTTTACAACTGAGCTATTTATTCCTGTGATAGAACTTGAGTCATGAAGTCTTGCAAACTTGAGTTCCCTTTTCCTCTAATACAGCTTATGACACAGCTATGCATAGCATCTACAGAGCTTTTTGTTTTTATGCTTGGACATTTTGAAATCTACCTGCTCTCATAAATACACTTTAGCTCTTTCATTAAAAAGATCAGATCTTCTGAGGAATAAATTAGAGCTTCTGCCACCGATAGCTGAACAACAGAAATATTAATGACAGACGAACAAATACAGCGGCTGTGAGTAACGGTTACAAGCTTCTCTCTAACGGGCATTCTGACTCTGTATAACGGCTATTGAATTTAGTCTCGACTATAAATCAAGAAGCTTTAAAGACAGAACATGGAGAGATGACGAAGAACAAACTTAATACGCTGTTATTCTCTGTCAATACTTTCTGTCTTTTTGTTCATAATTTCTGTGAGCTTCAGTGTTTATCCTTCTACTCTTTTCATAGAGTGAATATTGATATTTCTCATTGTATTCTTGTGAAAAACTCAAGGTTGGGACCTTGAGTTTTGTTGGGCTGAGTTGAGATGGAAAAACAGAGTATGTGGGACTCTGTTTTCGTGTAAAGTGTAAGGGGGAGCAAGAATCCCTGTTGTAAAGGATCGGTGGGCCGATTTGTGATTGGTTAGTGGATTGGAACTCTCAAAGGTGCTCTGAGGTCTGGATATAGGTCAGGTGGATCGAACGAGTATAAATTGCTCGTGTTCATCTCTCTATGCTTTATCGGTGACTTCATTTTAATTCTGCGTTTGTGATTTTAATTTTTAAATCTGACCAATTCACCCCCTCTTGGTCAAATCCTACACTGACACGGTCAACTTATACTAAAAAAATGTTAAAATGATTTTACATGGATAAAACACATCCATTAACTACTCATATGATTGTAAGATCGCTTAATAAGGAGAAAGATCATTTTTGCCCTCAAGAGAAAAAGGAAAAACTTCTTGGTCCCGAAGTACCATATCTTAGTGCTATAGGTGCATTAATGTATCTTGCTAACTCAACAAGGCCTGATATTGCATTTGCTAACAACTTATTAGCAAGATTCAATTCATGCCCAACAGGAAGGTATTGGAATGGAGTTAAACATATATATATATATATATTTCGATACATTAGAGGGACAGTTGCAATGTGATTATTTTATTCTAATAAATCTATATCGTAATTGGTTGGTTATGTAGATAAAAGATTTTTATCAGATCCACATAAACAAAAATCTCAAACAAGATATTTATTTACTTGTGGGGGTGCAACTATATCTTGGTGTTCGGCAAAACAAATTTTATCGGCCACCTCTTCAAATCATGCGGAAATAATAGTTCGCGCCTTTTTGATGAGGTGAAAATTTTCCCACCAAACATTTGCCGCAGTTTCTAAAACTACTAATTTTAAATAATAGTTCGCACCTTTTTGTTTGTAGCAGTTAGATAACTGCTACTAAATGTCATGAAACTACAAAAAAATAAAAACGGTAGATGAATTTAAAAATATTTAAACAGTTGTAGCGGTTTTAGAACCGCTACTAAATATCATGAAATTAAAAAAAAAACTTAAAAAAATATGTACTTTCTATAAAAATATTGTTACTGAAATTAAAACAAAAAATTGATATTTAAAATATTTTATATACTGTATATATTAAATTGAGTTGAACAAAATTTGTCTCAAAAGAAAAGGATTAACCCAAATAAAAAAAGAATAACGAAATTTAAACATTAATTAAATACTAAAAAATAAAATACAAAACCAAAATTTTAAATGAAAGATTAGAAAAACAAAAAAAAGAATTAAAATAAACGAAAATAAACCAAGCAAGCGCACAAAACCAGGAGAGGAAAAGCAAATGACAACACAGCAACACCAAGAGGTCGGAGTTAAGAAAACGATTGGGTAGGGGGAAGGGTATTTATAGACTCTCCAGAGTGGATTAACAGTGGTTTAGGTCATGTAATTTAGCAGCGGTTTATGTTGGCAGCGGTTGTATCTACAGCGTTTTAGGTGACAATGTTTGCAGCAGTTTATTAAAATTGACACTGTCAACTCTCCTAAAGGAAAAAAAATACAAGTACCAAATTAAAATTGAGGGAAGATGTAGATACCTACAAAACGGTTTTCGATATTTGTTAAACCGATTATCCAGAATTTGCAAATCATCCTATAGTTATTTGATCTATTAAAGAAAAACAAGCATGAAAGGAGAAGGATAGACAAGAGGCTAATGGCATTCAATAAGCCTCTTACTGAAAAAGCACGCGAGATCGTATTCAAATTCAACTAATCACTCACAATTACGCATGTTTAACAACAAATTCAAGTCCCACAACTGAACATCACAGTCAGCAGAGATATAGACTCGGTGAGGTAAATCATAAAGCATAGTAGCATGCATCCACATTGGCAAATCCCCTTGGTCTTGTCTGCCACAGTCTGCGGTAATATTATTTTTTAAATGCCCGTTGGATTTCCTCTGCAGTAATATTATTTTTGATATTGAAGGCCTTACAAATCGCCTCCGGCGTCTTCCCCTTGGTCATGTCTGCCACAGTCTGGCATGTAAGGTCCAGCAAGCTCTTGATTTGCAGGTAGTTAGCTGCCTGAGAACCAAAAATGCCACGTCACAAACTAGTGTGATTTGATGGAAATATCGCTACCGATAGTTGATGCTAGTAAGAAGAAAATCAGGAAAGAGGAGAAAAAGGAGCAGAAAAACTTTTTAATTGTTCATGAATTCATATCCTTCAAGGATCAGAGGGCAATTACAAATACAGCATCGACCACTTTTCGTTTCTTTGATATTATATAACTACACCATCACATTAAGAGTGGTGACACAAATAATATTAAAAACTTTTGAGTTACAAGGCTGGCTATGAAAAAAAATGAAATGATTGAACACCCCAAAAATGGCATGCAGAATTCTATTCTAAGGATCACCGCACTCCACCCATGATAGACCCATGCGTCAAGAGTCTAAGCCAAGGGAAACAAGAAATTGAAAAGCATAGTAATTAAAGCAGAAGCAACAATGTTGAAGACAGGTCCACATTAAGCTGTTTGCGCAAGAAAACAGGCATTCGCGGTGAAATTTTCTAACGAAATCCTTTTTTGGGGGGGGGGGAGGCGCTAAAGTTTTGAATGAGAAATAGAAACATCGAATCCCTTGTTCACACTTCCATCCTATCCAATATTCGATCTTCCAAACAAGATTTACGCTAAAACCATCCTATTCATGACATCCCTTCCTCAGTAAAGACCCTCGCTCACGTTTGAATAAAGGGAATATATACACCAAATTCTTCTCCAACGACTATTACTTTTGGTCTCGCCTCATAGGAATTCAAAGATATTTCTGACTGTCTGTAGCAAACCTTTGTGTACTTCAAACAGTAATAGCAGAAACAAATAAAATAGCAATTATAACCCAAGAAGTCGTGAGCAATAGGTCTTGGACATGGAAACCCCCTATTTGGCAATACAAATGCTGACGTACTTCCACTCCCCTATATCATAACTATTCAGTATTCTGCCATCTTCACAAAAGATTATCACAAGGCCTAGCAATTGGATGAGTAATTGTATAAAAAATCGCCAATTCCGTAAACATTATTCCTAATCGCCAATAACTTTAAACGAGAAAATAACAAGTTTGTGCCTGTTTGGGAAGCCATTTTCCCAAACGGTGCACGTAAGCCGAGACAAAACCATCTCGAAATCTGTAAAAACCATCTCCAAATTCATAAAAACCATCTTGAAATCCGTAAAACCATCTCAAAATTCCCAAAATGCCTCAAAATCTGCAAAATCCATTTTCCCAACGGAGTTCCCAAACAAGCACAAAACAAGAAAGAAAAGATAAAACAAGAAAGGGAATAAAAAACTCACCGAGATGAGATCAAGCAGCACAGTTTGGTCAACCTTCACGAATTTAGCATCCCAAGAAGCCGTGAGAAAATAATCTCGGTTGATCATGTCCTCAGAATTGGCGGTCTCGGCGTGCTTCTTGCAGAACTCGATCACCATGGCCAAGGTCTTACTGGTCACGTTGGGCAGAGGGATGTCGTTATTAGCACAACCGCACTCAATCATTTGTTTGATCGTCTGTGACTGAACCGCTACGGCCTCGTCAATTTCAAAGACTTCACCATCGGAGCTCCTCAAAGTAAATTTCCTCGAAGACATGATCTCAATTCTCACAGCAACAATTTTCCAAACTCTTCAATCTTTACGCGAAAACGCAAACGAAAACTCAAATCCCCAACCCTACTTTGTTCAGACTTGATAATATATTGAATATGAATGAGAGAAATGAATCGTTTATTTACAAGGCCATCTTATAAACTCTTCAATCGTTTATTAACCTGTTACTTTTTAGGGAAAATTAAATTGAAGGACTTATAAAAATATAGGGAGAATTGGGGATAAACCGCTATTGGCAAATTAATTGTATAATAGAACCTTTTAAATTATGCAACTAACTTTTCACATTATGCAATTTACCTTTCTCATATGCAATTAAACTTCCATGAATTAATTATATTATACCAAGTGAATTTGTAGTATTTTAGTGAATTTTAGTGCTATTCTTGAGCTTTTATTAAATTTGATTGTATTAATTATGATTAATGGAATCACATGAAATTAAAAGTTATCTTAAAAGAAATTGAGATAAAAATAAATTAAAAAAATTAATTCTAAATAAAGACCGGCACTTATAAATCAATTTATTTTATTACATGAAATTTTGTTTTGGACACATTAAATGCCCACCGCCTCCTTCAATATTGGTGAAGCCGCCGCCTGGAGTAGAAAAGCATTAATGATTTATGAATTCATTTGTCTTAAAATGGGAGGACTCAACAACACACTGTAGGATCTCATTCATACCTCGCACAGCCGCCACGCCACCTGGAGAGGGCATTCATTCATCCATTCGAGGAGCAGACCACGAGATCATTCATCCATTTTGTCTCGATGACACCTCCAGCTGTTCCAGGAGCTTCTTCTCCATCGCATCATCACGGAAGCTTCATTCCTTCACTATCTTCGACAGAGCCATTCGTCCAGCATCACCCCACCATCTCCCTCGCCGTCATCATCGCCACACGCTACCTCCAGGAGACAGCGACAGCCACCAGCTTGCCCATAGGATCTCTCGTCGCCGCTGCTTCCATTCTCTCCCTCGTGTCACTGTGCAGCCATTGGAGGAGCAGACCCAGATCTCACCTCGCGTCACCACCAGCCATTATCCTCACAGACTTCGCACATCCCAGCTCCAGACACTCCCTGTTCTGCAGTCCAAGCTTCATCCAGACACCACCCCAGCTTCAGTCTGTTAGGAATAGTAGTTAGATTGCATTAGCTACACGGTTAGAATTCAGTTAGAGTTAGTTATACTGTTGCCACGTCTTGAGCAACAGATTATGAGTACTGGGTCTATATAAATGGAGATCCAGAGAACTTGTAAACTCACTCATTCTTTTCATCAATGAAAGTCCATAATATTCAGATAATTACCATGAGTTTGACATGGTAACGGAGAACGTGGAAGCTGCGTGATCTAGAAGAGGAAGCTGTTATATAATATGACAAAAGTTATTAGGGGTATGGATTATGAACGAACTTTTCTCTCTCTTGCTGTCCCTCTTGCAGTTTTCTTTGCTGTCCCTTTCATCCTTCTTCCCCCATTTTCTATAGTCACTTTTGTACCTTGCTTACTGTGTATTGCAATTTCAAGAGAAACATCAATATAACCGTTGAGCAATATCCATTATAGAGTTGTTATCGATATTGGCACTGGTCTATTCCAACATATGTTGCCTCCTCCTTTTTTTATTAAAAAATAAAGCAATTTTACCCTCAGTTAAACAGAGGGACTTACATGAACGTGATTTCGATCACACAAACGGTTCTCAAGTCATGCATCAACGGAAATCAAACAAGAAGAAGGAGGGGCAAATCAATTGTGTCAAGTGTCACCAAAATCAGACGGCTAACATCGCTGGAGAAGAAACAAGGTGAACTCTGAAGAAGGGACAACGCGGCATCATTGGTACGAATGGAGATGAAGAAATGCGTAGACTCTCAGGACTCCCTCTTGCTCAGATACGATGAAATGCATAGTCAATGCGACGAAGATGAGAGAGCAAGAGGAGGCGGAGGAGGTGCAACAAAAGGTCGACTATGAAGGGTGAGGGTTGACATCGGCACTGGTATTTTGTGCATCGTTCTTTTCAAAATTTTGTGCCCTCTACTCCACTGTTAAACTTGTGATTCTTGTGCATTTGAAGTGGTATGATTAATGGGTGAAGAAGACATTAGTACTCGCCCATATGTTGAAATCATCATGACTGAAGCTAGGCGAGATTGGGTTTTTGAGGTGAATCATATACTGCGTAGCCTACATAAGGTGGCAAACAACTTGGCAAAGGAAGCCCTTAACATGGCCTCTAGTTTCCAAAGTCCATCCTATTTCAAACCCCATATTAAAATTGAGTGAATTGATTCACAAGGAGCGCAATGCTCCTCTTGATATTGGTTAGTTTTTAGCGTTTGGATTTTCCCCTTCGTTTTGTAGTTAAAAAATTGCTTTCAAAGCAAACATAAACCCATAATTTTCTACCTTGTCTGCTTTCCAAACGATTGGGTTATTTTTTTTTTGTTTTGGTGATCTCTATGCCACTTTCCAAACTTGTCCACTATGCCGGTGGGGCTCAGTTTGACAAAAACAATGACGAAGAAGGAAGGCAAACGAAGGTTGGTATAACCCATAATTTGGATGATTTGTAAATATTTTTGTAAGCAATCTTTGAATTTAGAGATATACCTTGATCGAGTAAATTCCGAAACCTAACTCACATAAACTTCGTACTTGTTTGGGAACACCGTTTCCCAAACGGTACACGTAAGCTGAGATAAAACCATCTCGAAATCTGTAAAAACCATCTCGAAATCTGTAAAAACCATCTCGAAATTCATTAAAACCATTTCAAAATCCATAAAACCATCTTGAAATCCGCAAAATACCTCGAAAACTGTAAACTCATTTCTCCCAACGGACGTCCCAAACACACACTTCATTTGTTCCAAAAAGAGGAGGAAGAAGGAAGAATATGGTCTTTGGTGAAGAATGTGCCTTTTTTCAACCAACGCTAATTGATGTAAGATTGCTCCATCTTCACTAGATTAGGGGCAAAATTACACCATTAAAGTTTGGGGTGCTGCATGAATGTTAAAAAATAATACAGTACTAAATTCACGTTAACCCATTATTCTAATGAGAGTTTATCATAAATTATAACTTCATTTCACTTTATACCAATATTAAAGGAGGAAAATCAATTTTTACATGTACATATATTTTTCCCCAACTCGTAATCTCTTCAATACATCCTTTAATTTACTCTCTTAAGTCTTGACACTGTCAAGTCTCCTCCAGCTTTAATCTATTAGCACCTCTCTAACAAGGCAAAATTACAGAATTTATTAAAGAGAAAAAGATACAAGTACCAAATTAAAATTGAGGGAAGATGTAGATACCTACAAAACGGTTTTCTATATTTGTTAAACCGTTTATCCAGCATTTGCAAATCCTCCTAGAGTTATTTGATCTATTTAAGAAAAAAAGCATGAAAGGACGAGATACCCCCTACCCTAATACAAGAAGGATTAGACAAGAGGCTAATGGCATTCAACAAGCCTCTTACCGAAAAAAGCACGCGAGATCATATTCAAACTCAACTAATCATTCACAATTACGCATGTTTAAAAACATATTCAAGTCCCACAAGTGAACATCACAATCATTGATTATAACAACATCCCAAAAGACAAACTTCTTATCCAAATGCCCATTAGCTTTCACGGCGGAGTTCCTCCTCTTCCTCTGCGGTAAAATCATTCTTGATATTGAAGATCTTACGAACCTCCTCCGGCGTCTTCTCCTTGATCATTTCTGCCACAGTCTGGCATGTAAGGTCCAGCAAGCTCCTGATGTGAAGGTAGTTAGCTGCCTGAGAACAAAAAATGCCACGTCACAAACTAATGATTTGATGGAAATATAGCCACCGATAGTTGATGCTAGTAAGATGAAAATCAGCAGGAGGAGAAAAAGGAGCAGAAATTTTTTTAATTGTTCACTGATTCATATCCTTCAAGGATCAGAGGGGCAATTACAAACACAGCATCGGTCACTTTTCCTTTCTTTGATATCATATAACTATACCATCACATTTAGAGTGGTGACACAAATAATATTAAAAAGCTTTGAGTTACAAGGCTGGCTATGAAAAAATGAAATGATTGAGCACCCCAAAAATGGCATGCAGCATTCTA
>JANTPZ010083845.1:0-16869 GCA_025593235.1 Vachellia pachyceras
ATAAATTCCCATTTTGCCCTTGACCTTCTGGCCTTTGATCTTTTGGTTTCTGATTCCTTGGGAAACTTCCCAGGAGGTCACCCATCCTGAGATTGTTCATGGGATGAGCACGCTTAACTTTGGAGTTCTCATAAAATTATTTCCACTAAGCCAAGTCTGATTTTGAGTTATTCCGCCCATCGGCATCAACTTTTTCCGTACTTTCTATCCGTGGTTTCTAACTTGGCTTTTGACTAATGGTTTGTCCCTTTTTATTCGATGACCATATTGCCCTTGGTCTTTTATACTTAATGACATTTATGTCCCTAGCTTACATTCTTAGTAACTTCAAAGTCTTAGGACTAGTGTGACCAGGGTCTTTTTGGTCCACTGACATCTTTTCTTTTTGTACTTTTATTTCTGGGCCTTATCTTATCTTCAAACTATCGATTTTGCCTCTATGTTAGTTTATGGAAAAGGATGGATATTACACATAAAAGTTACGGATATTACAACCTGCATGTGACCTAAAGGCTGTCTTGAATGTATCCTGTGTCTCGATTCAGATTTGGTGACATCTTTGCATATCATGATAATGTGATATTCGAATTTGCTACATGGAAATTTTAGTTGTCACAATCATTTGGGTATTTGTTTTGCTTTTAGAAAATTGATGATTAGGGCTCTTTATATATTGAGTTGAAAGATGTTTTACCATGTAAAGCTTAAGATGAATGTTTAATGGATGCCTGAGGATAAGAGACGCTATTCTAGAATCAATGTCCCCTGGCTTAAATGTAGGGAACCTGTGTTATTGTTTATATAATCTCAAGCTGAGCATGTTCCTTATCTACCATGAATTGATGGAGGCGTGTCTCTTTCTCATGCGTGGTATATTTTCAAGCGAAACACTGAAGTATATATGATTGATCATTATCACCTTCAGATTTTGTTTAAAATTTTGAAGGTGGAATTTTGTTTTCCTTTCGCTAATAAGGCCATTTTTATTGAGGCTGCTTATGCTAGGTGCATTTTTCTTGAGCATTTGTTTGATGCTTGTTAACTATTAATTGGAGGGGATTATGAATTTATAACCAGGCACTAACTTTAGTTTGTTCTGTGGGGAACTTTTTTGTTTAGTGGGGTGGTTAGTTAATGATATTAGTGGTGATCTTTTAATTTTCAGAATCTGTCCCTGTTAGATTTTAACTACCTGCTGGGTTGAATAAACTCAGGAATTCTCCTTTCTGCAACATGGAAATGAAGCTAACTCAAAATTTAATAAAGGCTATTTTGGCATGCACCGAAAAAAGCTGCATAATAGAAAGATTATGTATAGGATTATTGTGGACAAGAGTATTTAACATTAATCTTCATAGGTCCATCACTACATAATTTAGGTCAATGCATATCCCCATTTTTGTTCAGTTTTCTTTTTTGCTTCAAAGTTGTCCACTAATGATTGATTAGTAAATCTTGTCTTTGCTAGGAGCTCTCCTTAAATAAAAGTGGACAGTGGTTGAACTGCAATTTAAGAGCTCTCTTTGTATTTCTCATCTCTCCATCATCGGCAAGGCAGTGCTCCTTTCACCCTCAAGGTGACATTTTTTTGCGACTTTGAACTTGTTTATTGCTCTCATATTGTTGTGAAAAGTTGTACTTTAGGCATAGCATTTTGTTTGTGCTAACTTACGAACTTGGACTGAAGACTTAGAGAGCCCTGTTTTGCCAACACTGATTATATTTTGCCCATTCCTAAAATTGTATTGAGAGTATATATCAAATAAATGTTGTGAAACATAATAAATGAGCCATTCTCTCATATTTTGGTCAATTTTACTAATTATTATAAATGATCTATTTCTAAATATATATGCCGACATTTAAACTTTGAATGCTTATTAATACCGATTTGTGTAACTTTTTTAATTTTTTCTTAGTTATCACTGTTGCAATATATATTTTTTATAATTGCTAATAACCAACGAACTATTTATATATAATATGAACAAAACTTTATTGTTCGTTTACGTAATGAAGCAACTAATATGTGCATGTGCGTGCGTGTGTCAGTCGCTTCATTTTGTAAAAATACATCAACCTACACATAGACATGCTATTCAGAATATGACCCTGTTAGACCTTAGCTGCTTGCTGGGTTGAATGAACTCAAGGAATCTCCTTTCTATGAATTGGCGATGAATTCAACCTATCCTATATTCATTTCACATATAGTTGAGTCTACTTGTAATTAAAAGACCTAGATTGTTGATCCCGGAATTCAGTACAAGTTATATGTAAGTAAATTTTGTTGGTACAATTTTGTTTATAATTTTAAATATGATATGAACTATTGTTTGGTCATATTCACTCTTGAAACCTCGTGGCTTGTTCGTTAACGTGAATCTAATATGATCTTAATACATTCACTTCAGTTTTCATGACACATTCACTCTTGAACATCAAGCAAGGAGCCTTATTTTTTTCTTGAATATATCAAGAGAAGAAATTTAGAAAAAAAAAGAGGAGAAGAAGATGCAGGAAAAGAAAATTAAAAGGGAAATGGTTAGAACTTCCTAAAGACATCATTCAGTTGATTGCAAGCAAACTATCTTTAGCTAATCAGTATTCTGCCAGTAAAGTTAGCAAAAGTTGGAATGCTGCTCTTAGTGAAGACCATCCTTGTTGGCAAGGCCATGGATTTCTCTGCCTTGTCATTTCGGGTTAAGCACAAAGTCATACTAGAACTTGTATTAGTATAATAGATAATCGAGATTGGAAGTTTGTGCTACGGGAGGCACGTGATTCTTATTGTTGGGGATCTTATTAGGAGTGGCTAATGATGGTGGAACCTGTGAACACTTGGAGTTGGAATATTAAGTTTTGGAACCTTTTCACAACAAAGCAAATTACTCTACCTCCAATATCAGGTAATTATCACAAGATAGTGCTCTCAGGGTCTCCCACTAAGAATGATTATGTTTGTATACTTCTAGAGCTACAAAGAAAATATATGAAGCTGGCTTTTTATAAGTCAGGATCACGTTCATGGCTGAAATTCAGATTGACTGGTGAACCATTTGAAGATGTTGTGTTTGTTAATGGAAGTTTTTATCTGCTGAATGCAAGTTGTAATATATGGAAAATTTATGCTGAAAGTGTTTGCTCTAGCAATAGTGAAGGTGGTTTGCCTGAATTGCAAATGTAGTTACATGAAATAAATTTGTCAGGTATGTCGCAAGTCAATGAGAGGCCTTCAAACAATATTTTAAGATACCTTGTGGAATCTTGTGGGGAGATTTTGCTTGTTTGTAGATATTTCCACAAATATTTTCTTGTTGAGACAATACAATTTGAAGTATACTAATTAGATCTTGTTCTATCATCTTGGAAGAATGTTGAAGATTTGAAGGATCAAATGTGTTCATAGATAAATATTGTTCATTCTCAATTTCTACTGAAGAACTTAGCATAGGAATTGGCAATATCATTTATTTTACCAATGATACACCTTGGTACAGGGATGAAGATTGGTATATGAACCGTAATGAGTGGGATTAGGGGTGGAGCGTTCCTAGTGAGCATGATCTATACGTTCGTACTGGCTTAGCTAAGGAGCCCGAAGGAGTAAATTGGGGCAATTTCAAACTTGGAATTGATGATGGGAGGTCATTTAGTTTATGTAGCGATCTAGACAAATGACCGTACACTTGGTTTATTGCATCATATGGCGATACTGCAAGAATACAACTCCACATTAAAATTCATTTTTAATTCACAGTGTTATTCTTCATTTAAAATCTATGCTCATTGAGACGGTAGGTTCAAGATGTGCTTTCTTCACTCTATTAATTTCTTTAAGTCCATATGCTTGTCCATACAAGATGCCGCAATTTGCTTCATGTTTCTATATCAACAATAATGCACTGTCTATTAGACAAATTTAGTTGGAATCTACTGAAATGGTCCTTGTTAATTAAAATTGGGGTAAGGATGGTTATTATCAAGAGTCTTGAGTTTGATGAGAATAATTCTTGATTTTTACATCCTTTTCCATTACTTGTGCAATAACTTGACTTTGCATATCGGACTGGATGAAAGATTAAGATCTTTTTCACATAAAGGATCTTCACCATATAAATTAATAACAAGATTGTTTTTGGCATTAAGAATTATCTGTTACTAGTTGCCTTACCGTTGCTTCTAATCGTTAGTTGTACAACCCATTGCTAAGTGTTCATGGTTTTTCATTTATCAAGTGATTGCATGTCCCAATCCATCTACATTGCTACCAACTATGTTTTATGCATCTTAATTTGAGATTTTTGTCTTTTTTTATTTTTTTTATTTTTTTATTGAACCAATTACTTCTTGTCCAGGTTAAAGACTTCCCATTTCCTACTTCTAGTGATGGTGCACTGTTTGAAGCACGAAATTGCCTGCCATTAGGGAAAGTGATGACACTTTGTCCATTGACTCCTCGTCCCTCCATAATTTTTCTTACAATTATTAGATTGGGAAGGATCAAATATATTTGCAACATGATTTAGCCTATAATTTTGGACATTTTAGACTGGGCCTTTCTCTAAAGATGACTTTGTTTGCATGCTTCTAGCTCTCATGGAACATTAGAATGTGACTGTTACCATTCATATGTTTTAATTTCGTATCATTCACATTACATGTTATGTTGGTTGTTAAAGTTACTTTATGCTATGGTTACTATGAATTACTTATATTTCTTTTCATTTTGTTTGATTTTTCTTATAATTAATGTCATGGTGATTCATGATGCATTATGAAATTATGCTACAAAGCAACTGAATGATATGTAGTGTAGTGAGGGGGTCAATCCAACATTTTATCATTGTTGAGAGCGTCCTATATGAATTCCTAGTTATTGATGATGATTTCAGGATGGAAGTATTTGTCTATGCCTTGCTTGTTGGTCAGGTGTGTCCTGTAATATATGGCTGCCCCTCTTGAAAGCATTTTAGAGAAAGAAGTATTTTTTTAGAAAAGGATGGTATTGACAAATACCATGAGAGCTAGAAGCATGCAAACAAAGTCATCCTTTAATTAAAACATATGAATGGTAACGGTCCCATTCTAATGTTCCATGACAGCTAGAAGCATGCAAACAAAGTCATCCTTAGAGGAAGGCCCAGTCTAAAATGTCCAAAATTATAAACTAAAACATGTTGCAAATATATTTGCTCCTTTCCAATCTAATAATTGTAAGAAAAATTATGGAGGGACGAGGAGTCAACGGACAAAGTGCCATCACTTTCCCTAATGGCAGGCAATTATGTGCTTCAAACAGTGCACCATCACTAGAGGTAGGAAATGGGAAGTCTTTAACCTGGACAAGAAGTAATTGGTTCAATAAAAAATAAAAATAGATAAAAATCTCAAATTAAGATGCATAAAACATAGTTAGTAGCAATGTAGATGGATTGGGACATGCGATCACCTGATAATTGAAAAGCCATACACATTTAGCAATGGGTTGTAAAACTGATGATTGGAAGCAACGATAAGGCAACTAGTAACAGATGATTCCTAATGCTAAAAACAATATTGTTATTATGTGGTGGAGACCCTTTATGTGAAAATGATCTTAATCTTTCATCTAGTCCAATATGTAAAGTCAAGTTATTGCACAGGTAAAGGAAAAGGACATAAAAATCAAGAATTATTCTCATCAAACTCAAGACTCTTTATAATGACCATCCTGACCCAAATTTTAATTAACAAGGACTATTTTAGTTGATTCCAACTAAATTTGTCTAAATAGATAGTGCATTATTGTTGATATAGAAATATAAAGCAAATTGCGACATCTTGTATGGATAAGCAGATGGACTTGAAGAAATTAATAGAGTGAAGAAAGCACATCTTGAACCTACCGTCTCAATAAGCATAGATTTTAAATGAAGAACCACGTGAATTAAAAACAACTTTTAATGTGCAGTCATATTATTGCAGTATCATCAGATGGGTGCAATAAACCATGTGTATGGTCATTTGTCTAGATCACCACATAAGCTAAAAGACCTCCCATCATCAATTCCATGTTTGAAATTGCCCCAATTTCTTCCATCAAGCTCCTTAGCTACGCCAGTACGAATGAATAGATCATGCACACCAGGAACACTCCACCCTCAACCCACTCATTATGGTTCATATACCAATCTTCATCCATGTACCAAGGTGTATCCTGATCGTTGGTAAAATAAATGGTATTACTAATTCCTATGCTAAGTTCTTTAGTAGATAGTGAGAATGAACAATATTTATCTACGAACAACATTTGATCCTTCAAATCTTCAACATTCTTCCAAGATGATAGAACAAGATCTAATGAGTATATTTCAAATTTTACCGTCTCAACAAGAAAATATTTGTGGAATTATCTACAAACAAGCAAAATCTCCCCACCAGATTATACAAGGTATCTTACAAAATTGTTTGAAGGCCTCTCATTGACCCTCGACATATTTAACAAATTTATTTCATGTAACTGCATTTGCAATTCAAGCAAACCACCTTCACTATTGTTGGAGCAAACACTTTAAGCATAAATTTTCCATATATTACAACTTGCATCCAGCAGATAAAAACATCCATTAACAAAGACAGCATCTTCAAATGGTTCATCGGTCAACTAAATTTCAGCCATGAACTTGATCCAGACTTATAAAAAGTTAGCTTCCTATTTTTTCTTTGTAGCTCTAGAAGCATACAAAAATATAGTCATTCTTAATGGGAGGCCTTGAAAGCACTATCTTGTGGTAATTACCTGATATTGGAGGTAGAGTAATTTGCTTTCTTGTAAAAAGGTTCCAAAACTTAATATTCCAACTCCAAGTGTTCACAGGTTCCACCATCATTAGCCACTCCTGATAAGATCCCCAACAATAAGAATCACGTGCCTCTCATAGCACAAACTTCCAATCTCGATTATCTATTATACTAATGCAAGTTCTAGTATGATTCTATCCTTCACCCAACATGACAAGACAGGGAAATCCATGGCCTTGTCAACAAGGATGGTCTTCACTAAGAGTAGCATTCCAACTTTTGTTAACTTTACTGGCAGAAAAGTGATCAGTCAAAGATAGTTTGCTCACAATCAACTGAATGATGTCTTCAGGAAGCTTTAACCATTTCCCTTTCAATTTTCTTTTTCTGCGTCTTCTTTTCCTCTTTTTTTCTAAATTTCTTCTCTTGATATATTCAAGAAAAAAAATAAGGCATCTTGTTTGATGTTCAAGAGTGAATGTGTCATGAAAACTGAAATGAATGTATTAAGATCATATTAGATTCACATCAACGAACAAGCCAAGAGGTTTAAGAGTGAACATGACCAAACAATAGTTCATATCATATTTAAAATTATAAACAAAATTGTACCAACAAAAGTTGCTTACATATAGCTTGTATTGAATTCCAAGATAAACAAGCTAGGTCTTTAATTACAAGTATACTCAACTATATGTGAAATGAATATAGGCTAGGTTGGATTCATTGCCAATTGATAGAAAGAAGACTTCTTGAGTTCATTCAACCCAACAAGCAGCTAAGATCTAACGGGGTCAGATTATGAATAACGTGTCTATGTGTAGGTTGATAAGCGACTAACACACACACGCACATATTAGTTGCTTCATTATGTAAATGAACAATTAAGTTTTGTTCATATTATATATAAACAATTTATTGGTATTAGCAATTATAAAAAATATATTTTGCAACAGTGACAACTCAGGAAAAATGAAAAAAGTTACACAAATAAATATTAATTAGCATGCAAAGTTTAAATGTCGACATATATATATATCTAGAAATAGATCATTTATAATAATTAGTAAAATTGACCAAAATATGAGAGAATGCCTCATTTCTTATGTTTCACAACATCTATTTGATATATAGTCTCAATACAAGTTTAGAAATGGACAAAATATATTTAGTGTTGGCAAAACAGGGCTCTCTAAGTTTTCAGTCCAAGTTCAGAAGTCAGCACAAACAAAATGTTATGCCTAAAGCACAACTTTTGACAACAATAACAATAATACGAGAGCAATAATCAAGTTCAAAGTTGCAAAAAATGTCACCTTGAGGGTAAGAGGAGCACTGCCTTTACCGATAATGGAGAGATGAGAAAGACAAAGAGAACTCTTAAATTGCAGTTCAACCACTGTCCACTTTTATTTAAGGACTTTCTTGGGGTGCGTGTATTTTAGATTGGCTGTGGGTTATTGGGATCTTTCCCTATTGGGTTCATACCATCTTGGTATCAAAGCTTCAGTTCTAAACTCAGGTTTTATCTTTCTATTCATTCTGTTTGAATTTCATTCATTGTCTAATCTTTCTTACGTCTGTTCTTTCTGGTCATCTTCAAATTTGTTTCCATCTGTTTGTCTACTTTTCTTTCATGTTTTTGAATGCTTAATAGGTCATTTTCATAATTCAGAGTCTCATCTTTCTAAACGTTTTGGAATCTTTTCAATCTGAGATTTCTAGGGCTAGTTTTACTCGTTTCAAATTGAGCATGTTTTCTGGAGTTTTTAGATTCAGTTTGTTCGTTTTCATTCTTTGATCATTCTTAAACAATCTTGGTATCATTCTTGACTATCTTGAACAATCTTTGGGTCATTCTTGATTATCTTAAACAATCTTTGGGTCATTCTTAATTTATTGAATAATCTGTGTCTTTCTTGAAATTTTGAGTAGTCTTGTCATTCTTGAAACATTCTTTGTGTCATTCTTGAACAATCCTGGTGTCATTCTGGATTTTCTAAAAAAATGTACAATATGTATGATGAAAAAGAACGTTTGAAGGATTTTCAGATATTGCTAAAAGGACTTCAAAGGATGACTGCTGAAGCAGATCAATGGATGTCTAGTCATAACCCCAAGTTAAAAAGAGACTTTTATCAAAAGCTAAAAGAATTGAAACAAGACTCCAAGAGTGTTGATGTTTATTTTCAAGAGCTGGAGTTAGCTATGATAAGAGCTTCCGTGAAGGAGACTCAAAAGGCCATTAGGTATCATTTTATACATGGGCTTAATCTTGAATTAGCTAATTTCGCAAAGCTGTGGATCTTCTTGGATATCGAAGATTTGGTTCCTCTAGTTGCTAAGTATGAGTGGAAGATCAAGCAAGAGAGATTTTCAAAAGAAAGATCAATTTCAAAGGAGATTGAAAGATATTGTTGTTGTCCCTATCATAGAGACAACTAAGGAGGAGGAGGAATTGAATATTGAAAATCATGATGAAAAATGTATAGAAGAAGACCTTCCTTTTCCGAGCATCGATCATTCATCTTGGTAAGCTTTACATGGTAAAAAATCATTCTACTCAATAAAAAAAGATCCCTAATCATCAATTTTCTAAAAGCAAAAAAATACCCAAATGATTGTGACAACTAAAATTTCCATATAGCAAATTCGAATATCACATTATTATGTTATGCAAAGATGTCACCGAATCTGAATCGAGACACAGGATACATTCAAGACAGCCTTTAGGTCACATGCAAGTCACTATAAAGGGAGAAATCTACAAAGGTCAAAGATAACTTCTACAGAAAAGTAGGAGTAGAGGAAACTGATTAAGAAAATGAATTCTAAAAATGCCTCTGAAACATATTTTTACTTTCTCATAAGTGGGTGATGCTTTCTGTTTCACATGTCATTTCTTGTCACTGACCATAATGACTTACTCTACTCAAGCACCAAATTGGCAGCTATGTAAGCTGTAATTAGGCTTCACCTTCCAACAGAAGACTCCAGACTTTGTTTTTTCAGACTCTTGACGATAACGATCTTTCTAAGAGGGGGTATTGTGCATAATCGTAATTAATTATGAAAAGGTTAGTTTGTTATTAAAAAGTAGGAATTACTGTAGAAGTTGATTAATATAGTTTCAGTCATAGTTGAGTTATTAAACTATAAACAAGGCCCTAACCCAATGCATCATGCAGACTATTGATGAATGAATACTCAGTGCGCATTATTCAGTATCTCTTGCCTTTATTGATCCTATCCTCTCTACTTCTCTTTGAACTGCAATGTTTTTACTCTCTACCCCTCTGTTCCTACCCTTATTCCCTATTTCCCTCTCTATTTCCTCTCATTCTGATTACAATCATCCAACATTAATTGTTGCATACTTACTAGCTATGTAGCTGGATGGGATGTATGAAAGAAGATGAGGAGGAGTTGAAAAAAGGGCAATCAAGTTGAGGGAATTGAACTTATGGTGAATTGGCCTATTCTAGTTTTTCTTTTCCCTTTTTGATTTGGTTGGATTTCCACTACAAGTCAAAAGGAGTATAAATGAATACAAATATACATATTTGGTTCAAGGCATCCATGTCAACCCAACATCATGTAAATTTCCTTACGTAAATAGGGCTCTAATAATGTATTAATAGAAAAAGACACTGAGGGACACCGAGGGAAACCCACATCACAGAATTTAAGAAATTTCTGTGACTTCATCAAAGAACCATTAATGTTAATGGATGCGCTGAATTTGATGATTCAATTGACAACATATCTTGTGGCGTAATTGGAATTCAAAACAACATAGAAAGGAAAAATTAGTGTAGGTATAATGATTGTTGGCTTCAAATCTAAGGAATACCTTGGATCTCTGCGTAAGGTGAATTCCACTTGGTAAGATTTACTTTCCCTTGTCTACTAATTAATAAGAATCACATACTGAATATGCAATATAATTAAGAAGAAAACAAAGTTACAAATCGCATTTTTAATTATATACGCAGATATAAACATTTAAGCAGCCCCAGCCAAATTATATTGGTATCCCTCCAATCAAACCCAAAATGTTACGATTTTTCTCAGGGTCAATAATGCAAATAAAGATACTGTGGCTACAGAAGATTAATTTGAACAAATAAGACCAAGAAGAAAAATGTAAATATAAACATAAACCCATTAGCATTGTAACACTTCCTCACAACAAGAATGAAGAAAAGAAGCACGTAAGCAAAATCTCAAACAAAGGAAAAACAGTAAAATCAAGCAAGAAAGTAAGAAAATCATTGGATACTCATGCAGTGTAATACAACTATAAGATGTTTTTTCGTTAATCGAACAAGAAAAATTATGAATGGACGAAGAAAACTACCAGAGTAAATGCTTGCTTCGGCAGCACACGGAGGATGAATTGGATATAATAATTAAAAAAGAAAGAAAAGAAATACCGTTGAGCTTGTGGCCGAAGAATGACAGAGGAGAATTTGGCTATAGGACGATCGCGGAAGACATTGTCGCTGGTGAAGAGAGTGCGATGACGTGGAGAGAAAGAGAACGTGAAGCGGGAAAGAATTAAATCTGAGTAACTACGATGCTGTTGTTTTAAGACAACAATAATACTAATAAATAATTGCGTTTTGTTAGGGAAAATAATATAATTGCTGACTCATCAAATTGCTGTTAGTTTCTCTTAAAAAAATTGCTGACTCATCAAATTTAGCAATAAAATGTTGATAAAGCATACTCACATTTTAATTTTAATTTAATAATATAATAAATTTTAAATTGTGTAAAATAAAAAAGATTTAAAATAACGGCGTTAAATTTGATGAGTCAGCAATTTCCGTTAAGAAAGACTGACGGTATTAAGTTTGAGGGACTGAAAATGTGTTTTTTAAATTTAAAAGACTAAAGTGAAACTAGAAACATAAAGGACTAAAAGTAATAGTGAAGTTTTAACAACTTATTTAAATTAGCCAAAACAACTGTTGTTAAATTAACCGCTGCTAAGTAACCGCTACTAATTCCATTTCTTTTGTAGTGACTTGTTGGCCATATGAGCTTTAAAGGCTGGAAATTATTGAAAAGCATTTGCAAAGTCAAAAATTTGACAAAGAAGGCAACCGCTGGTTAGTTTTGATGTTCCCTATTTTTTATTCCTATAATTTACTCTGATTTGGATTTTAGTTGATAAAGTTTAAAAGTGGTGGTTTTGGTCTTCAAGTTCACTTTATCTAAACCTTTAGCTCCTGTAGTTTTAAAAGGCCCCTAGCTTTTGGGCAATTTTAGTTTTGGTCCCTAAACTTTGAATGAATTTTTGTTTTAGTCAATAAAATTAAATGTGTTAATTAACGCCGTTGAATATCTAAATCCTTATGAAACTATAAGGATCAAAACCATATATTTAAAACTTAAAGGATCAAAACTTAGAAAGATAAAAAATACAAAATTAAGAAATGAAAAACAAGAAAAAAGTTTAAAACTACATGGATATGTCATGCAATAATAGTTCGATGTTATCTTGTCCAGTTTTTTTATGTTTGCCAATGTTATCTTGTCCAGTTATTAAATCATTTCATTATAATTAATGGAATCAGTAACACATACTAAATTTATTTTGTTAACATCAGGTTTAAGATCTTTTACAACTGTAAGGACTATCGATTTTAGACAGAGTGAACTTGAGATACCAAAACCACCACTTTTACACTTCATGGACCAAAACTCAAATTAGGGAAAACTATAGGGATAAAAAAATAGGTTTCACCCTAAAATAAATTAAAACTTCCTTCTATGATAATTTTTTCGAAAATATTTTGATTCAATATTTCCATAAAAAACTCTCCCATTCTCGTATATCCTCTCCTAATTTCCTAGGTATCTCAAAATTTTTCTCCTTTAATCATCATAATCATCCACGTCACTTTAATTTCCTGTAACATATTTCATTCTTTTTTTAATGTAGGTTGCTGCTTATAACATTAAAAGCTCGTTTGGAAGTCTGGTGGAGAATCGTTTTTACGAAGTTCGAGGCAAAATCTAGGTTTTTGAGAATAAATTTTAAGAGAATATATTTTATGGATTCCGAGGGAAAACTTAGGCTTTGGAAAGATTATTGTGGGCTCATTTGGGTTCACAATCCCAAACCTAGGTTTCTAGGTTTTGTCTCAAAATCTACGTTTTATCCAAGTACTCGCATTTTTTAGAAAAGTTATTTTGGAGACAAAACCTAGGTTTGAAACCTAACTTTTAAAAAAGTTATTTTCTTGTTAGATCACACACTCTCTCCTAATAAATTTTCTCCTTCCTCTTTTTTCTTTCTCTCTCTTTCCTCTTTTATACTTACTTTTTGCCTCAAACTTCGTAAAAGTTATTAACTTCCCAAACACAATTACCTTTTAAAACTTAGGTTTAGCATAGGATCCATAAAAAACAATTCTCACAAAATCTATTCTCTAAAACCTAGGTTTTTCCATAAAATTTGTAAGTTATTTTCAAACGGACTTCCAAACGAACTCTGTGTTTGGGATGAGAATATCTTTTACGAAGCGAGGCAAAAAGTAAGTATGAAAGATGAAGAAAGAAAAGAGGGGAATAGAAAATATGTTTGTTTTACCAAGAAAAAAAGAGAAAATAAGTTTTGTTTACATAATGGCTTTTTTGAAAAATGTAAGTACTTGGACAAAACCTAAGTTTTGGGGTAAAACCCATATTTTGCTACAAAACCTAGGTTTTCAACATGATGCCAAACGAGCTCTATAGAATGAGGACTAAGCCACTTTACAACTCATGACCTCTTTGTCTGATGTTGTAATCTATTGGTGTCCAGGTTAATTAGGGAAATATATGCTGGACTATGACAAGAAAGGTGGCTATTGGTAGAGTGGTTACATTTCACTGCTTACAACTCATGACCCTCTGGCATTTGATGAATGTTGTGAGAACTTGCTATGATATGCATTTGTGAATGTTGTAGGAACTTACTATGATATGTATTTGATGAATGTTGTAGGAACTAGCTTATAAGTTTAAATATGTTTGTTGTTGGAACAATGTATGTTTTTTAGCCCTTTTTAAATATATCAATATTTTATCCTAACACTTTTGTTAAACGATTAACAGGTTATATAGTCTATTGCTAATTGGAATGAAGTGATGCGAAATTGGATGGAGAGTGAGGAAGACAATGAAATAGATGAAGTTGGGCTGGGTAATGAAGTGAATCAATCTCAAATGCTTTCACTTGTAAATGTACAGATGACACAACATTTACAATTAGGTGAAGTAATGTCTCAATATGTGATGCAATATGTTTGCAAAGAGCCATGTTGAAAAGTGATCAAACAGGTCATTTATGGGTGCAAGAAGTGTTGTAGGGCCATCCTACACGATTTCATGAACTGTTTCGAATGGAACAACGTATATTCAACCTTATGTGCTCTAAAGTGATTGAATACGGGTTACAAATGTCTAGGTTCATGGGAGTTCAAGAAATGGTTGCATTATTCTTGATCATAGTTGGGCATGGATACTGCAATAGGATGGTACATGAGAGGTTTCAACATTCAGGAGAAACTATCAATAAACATTTTCATAAGGTATTGAATGCTTGCATTGGCCTATCCATGGAGATTATCAAACCACAAGATGCATTTTTTAAGAATTCAATAGGGGCAATCGATGGTACTTACGTACCATGTAAAGTTAGTGTCGCTCAGAAAGATAAATGTATAGGTAGAAAGGGCTATCCAACACAGAATATCATGGTTGTATGTGATTGGGTATGTGTTTTACCTTCGTGTTAGCTGGATGAAAAGGTACTGCACATGATGCTCGTATTTTCCATGATGTACTCTTAGATCCTTCTATGAATTTCCCCCATCCTCCTCCAGGTATGTTTTTGGCACTATAAATTCAATTGTTATGCAATCATTAAGTCACAACTTGTCAAAATAATTTAATCATACATTTAGGAAAATATTATCTAGTTAATGCTGACTATCTTGGCCGTATAGACATCAATGAGATATCTGGTTAACACCAGTGAGATATCTTGGCCGTATAGACATCACTGCTATCACCATAAGACTTCAAACGACAACCTGGATTTCAAAATAGTGTTAGATATTAGTTTTGATGATGTCAAATAAGAGCAAAATATGTTTACAATGCAAAAAGTTTTCACAATACATATTTACCATGCATAATGATTTTACAATGCATATTGGTTAATCAATATTTGTGCATTCTTTTAATTGGAGGATGATTTGGTTAAATAGCTCATTTTAAATGTTAAAATATTTTAAATAGATGTTTTATCATTATACATTGGTCATCCATTCATCTCAGCTTCATTTGAATGCTCAAAACTGATTCTGGAAGTTAATACTCAAGTATGATGTGTTTTTGGAGCTTCCAGTGAGTTTTTAGAGTCAACACTCGAGTATTGGGCACATAATACTCGAGCATTAACATCTGGGGGGTCAATACTCGAGCACTGGACCATTAATGCTCGAGCACTAACCTCTAGGACTCAATACTCGAGCATTGGATCTCTAGTGCTCGAGCATCGGGGTCCTCTGTTTTCTGACAGCTTGACATATGTCTGGTCTTTTGATCATATCTCATAAACTACAACTCCGATTAACGTGAAACCAATTTCATATGAAACTAGACTCATAATGAGTTTCATAAACACTAAGAACAGCATCAAATTATTTCAAATGAAAGAGATATAAATTTCTAAACTTGGTGGTCCAAACTGAACGCATTAGTTCTGACCTTTTCTTATTTAATCTATCATAACTTTCTTTGTATACATTATTTGGGACTGATTCTTCTATCATATGAAAGTAGACTTGTAGGGATTTCCATTGATATATTATATGCAAGGTTTGAAGTTGAAATGAGAGAGTTATGGTCGTTGCAAGTTGAGCTACAAGCTGTGCTCGAGCACTGGATCTCTAATGCTCGAGCATCGGGTTTCAGAATCAAGTTTTCTCCATAAAACATGCCAATGCTCGAGCACTGGCACCTAGTGCTCAAGCACTGAGCTCAAAAATCAGTTTTCCACACAGTGCTTTCACTCAATGCTCCAGCATACGCATCAAGCACAGGCAGCACTCGAGCATTGACACTTAATGCTCGAGCATTGTGCTTCTAGGACGCAATGCTTTCACTGAACACTCCAAGCATTCACTGTAAGCATTACTAATGCTCGAGCACTAACATCCAATGCTCGAGCATCAAGAACAAAATTTTTACTGTTCATCAATACTCTCTGAAAATGCTCCAGCATTCACTACCAGCATTCCTAATTCTTGTTTCATATGAAATTAGACTTGCAGGGCTTCCCATTGATATATTATATGCAAGGTTTAGAGTTTAAATGAGAGAGTTATTGTCGTTGCAAGTTGAGCTACAAGCTGTGCTTGAGCACTGGATCTCTAATGCTCGAGCATCGGGTTTCAGAATCAGGTTTTCTCCACAAAACATGCCAATGCTCGAGCACTGGCACCTAGTGTTCAAGCACTGAGCTCAAAAATCAGTTTTCCACACAGTGCTTTCACTCAATGCTCCAGCATACGCATCAAGCACAGGTAGCACTCGAGCATTGACACTTAATGCTCGAGCATTGTGCTTCTGGGACGCAATGCTTTCACTGAACACTCCAAGCATTCACTGTAAGCATTACTAATGCTCGAGCACTAACATCCAATGCTCGAGCATCGAGAACAAAATTTTTACTGTTCATCAATACTCTCTAAAAATGCTCCAGCATTCACTACCAGCATTCCTAATGCTCGAGCACCATGATTTTAACACTCGAGTATTGAGACTTTTCAAAACTTATATTTTTCAATACTTGCACAGAATGCTCGAGCAACCTTATCAAGTACTGTAAATACTCAAGCATTGTTTTCCAATGCTCCAGCATTGAGCCTTTCACTTGCAAAATTCTTTTCTCCACTCGAGCACTAACTTAAAATATTGATTTCATTGGAAGCACTACACTTTAACACTCGAGTATTCAAACATTTTTCAAATACTTTCATCTTATGCTCCAGCATTAAATCATAGCATTGAGCTTTTCTTTGA
>JANTPZ010083850.1:0-12758 GCA_025593235.1 Vachellia pachyceras
GCCTCAGCCTTCACATTTGTACATCGTCTCAATAAAAAAGCAACTATTGTCATCATTAATAATATCCCCTGTGGATTTCTAGGATGCAGCCATGTTATTATAGATGCCCAAAATCCCCTAAACCTATTTATGATATTTAACAAAACACTGAATATTTGATGTCTCAAATGCGACATGGACTTGCAGAAAAGAATTCTGAAAGCAATTGTTCGACCAATAATGCTCGATGGCCCAATTGAAAAGGGGTCAACATTAGCCTCATTGCTCACATCCATTTCCTTGGTCAGAAATAAGAAATGCAGACGATGCTGTCCTCACAGGCGAGAAGTTTCAAGTGTGAGAAACCAATGAGTGGTGTGTCTTGCGATTAAGTATGGATGAACGAAGAAAGCTGATATAACACAAGACCCAAAGTCGAAAAGAAATATCAAGAAAATTTCTGGACTACCTTAATTGGAAGAAACAACGCATAAGTGCGACGAATTCCCCTTGCAAGCTTCAGGCACGGACTTCATTGAGAAGATTCGTTGAAAGAAAGAACAGGCATTCAACAATTTCTGGACTGGATGCCCAAAGCCCTTTAAATGGATCCCCGAAAATCAAATATTGAATTCGGGATTTCTTATGCAGCAGGCTCAATCGGGCGAATCAAACATCCAGATCTTACAATTTCTACACTGAAAGGAAGCAACAGATATCGTCTCAACCCAGACAACCAAAACTAGGAAGGAAGCGAAGGGAGGGAGGGAGGTACGTTACGGCAAAGTAAAGCCAACTCAGGGGAAGGCCTGGCAAAGCAAGACGTGAAATTTAGAGGGAAGCGTATATGAAGAAACGAAAGCGACATGGTGGACATTGGGGTCCGAGATCAGATAAAAAGGCATGGGACAATTTGTCAACGATTTCTATAGATTTCATGTGATCTTGATACATTGATGTTATGATTCGCCAGAGACAGTACAAAGATATGGGAATAATGGATATTTAAACAATCCATATATTAACAAATACTTTAAACAGAAATCTTCACAAGGAACGAAGACTACTTAAACAATATGATCGAACTTAAAAATAATTAATGGGGAGGAGATATAAAATTTTGTTAAACATACCGTTGTTCACAAAGATTGCGAACGAGTTTTCACAAAAAAAAAAAAAAGATTGTGAACGAGAGGGGAATGAAAAGGAACTATGGGGGAAAAAGAATGGATGACGAAAAGTAATGGGAAAGACAAGTTGAAAATATCCTTTAATTTTTAATAGAATGCATCCATCACATATCTTATAGGTGTAAAAATGCCTATAATGTGTTAAAAATCCAACAATATTACTTTTTTGTGGCGAGGTGTGCACTTTTTTTATATGCGGATCTAGCTGTGTTGGGTTGTAATTAACATTTATGACATTTTCCCCCCATTTGACATGTTAATTGACATTTTTGCACCTTGATTCTTTAGCTAATGTTTGTATTTATTTGGATATTTTTAGTTTTATCAGGATGGCTGAAGGGTAATACCCAGAATTTAGATGCAAGAATACACTGGATTAATCTAAAAAGGATTTTTAAATAAGTTTAGATAAAACTCCTTTCATATACTTATTTTTGACTGTGAAATCATTTGAAAAAAAGCTATTTCAATAGAAGCAGTTAAGTGGGAATAAAGAATAAGAGGTGCATGCTGAGAATGCAACAAATTTCATGACTTTGCTTTTCCGTTGGAAGAGAGGTTGTCCACACATGTTTGTGCATGTCACTAAGCCTATTAATCCATTATTTTTTAAACATGCATACATGACTTCTTACATGCACCATCATATTTAAAGTATTATCAGGTAATACATAAAAATATATTTTTTCATGATAATTTCAATATTAATTCAACACGATTAACAACTTCCACCATACTCAATTGGTTAGCCAGTAACATCTGCTGGGTGTTCATTGTTACTTGTGAGCTGACAACTGCCACATAACACAAGGTTAATGCTTATTAATTTTCGGTTCATAAAATAAAATAATGCGTTAGAATATCATTTTTTTTAAAACGAAAGGAATAAAGACTAACTGCCTTGGATTAGAAGATAAAATCCAAGACCCGTAATTGATATGCCAATGCCACATCATTTTGGTTCAGCCAATCCGCAGGATTATCTCTGATTAGGAGCGGACTGAAGGGATACGAGCTTCATTACGTAACGTACGGAAGTTTGGTGGTTTAAATCACTTGCTTGTGTGATAACCAAACATGGAGACGACACGTCACGCACCAACGTCACTCAGCACACCGAAAAATCAAGCAACACATTTCTTTCTGGAAAAATAATAATAATACATCGAATGAGGATTGTCATAGGAAGCATAGAAAAATACTGGCAGGTGGCAAGTGGTCGGCGGCTCATCCATGGCTTCCAACCAGCTCAACATCATTACGCCTGTCATCGCTCTCTAATCTCACAACAATCGTGATCATTATTCATCGTGGACCCCACATTGACGTGGATGGCTGAGAGTGGGTGGCCGTCCAATACACGACAAAATGATCATGGCCATTCACCCTTCACAGATAGTAGTGTCAGCCGTTCATTGAAGTTTGAAGGCGGGGGTGGGGTCAAAAAGCAATTCATTGCAGATCTGGATCTGATGTTAGAAACAGGGGAGTATAATATTTCACAATGAGCGGACACAATGGGCATGCCTTTTTCCTTCTTTCATCCACCATTCGCTCTCCCTCTTCTTCACTCTCCTTCCCCAGTTTTTTGTTTCATATCTGTTCTTTTTTTTTTTCCAGCTGCCTAGAACTGCTTCCACCCTCTTTAATCTTGCTACCCGTCTTAAATCTTCACTCTTTCTCTCATGGGTCTTTGTTTTTTCAGCTCTACCCAAGTCATATCATCCCCGCAAGTGACTGACTGACTTCAATGGTCCCCGCCAACAAAACTTTGTTCTCTCTCCCCCACCCCCTCTTCCCCGGTAATGAGCTTGTGTGGCTAAAATTTGCTGTCCCCTCAACAACGTGTGAGAAAAGGGATGAAACAATGCCAAGTCTTCAGATTTTTCCTAACTCTCGAGTCTAAGTCAGCTCCCTGCCAGTTAAGTATTCAACCCAACACACAGCATGAGACACCTCAATACTCTTTCCCTCTTTGACCGACACCTTCAAGCCACCCCATCTCCCATGCTCTTGACACAGTCAAGGTAAACATGCCGGACGAGTCATAAGCTCATTTTAATATCGAGTTACCAGCTTTGACAAGGCAGCCACACACCGCTGTGCCTAATTTTCAACTTGCAATCTTTCTCGCAGACCTCTCTTCAATCTCTTCCTGTCAAGGACTCACGAGAGGCATATCCCCACACCAGGTACGCATCAAATTGTTCTTTCCTCACTCTTTTCCTTCATAATGATCACCGTTTAACGATTGTTGCCCTTCGCACTGAACTTTGATTCTCTGTGCATGATAGATCAGAAGAATGATCCCTCGGACTTTTGAAACCGAATCTATCTCCAGTAGTTATGCAAATTCTGAAACTAAGAGTATCGCGGAAACAGAATCCTTTGTTTCTAGTTCTGTTTCTAGCAGTCCCCAAGATGGAGCTGGATTTGAATCCAAGAGGAAATTGAAGGGACTGAGATCGATTCGGCTTCTGCGATTGTCAAGCATGAGATCATCCATGAAAGGGCCCAAATCCCGTTATGAAAATATTGATGCACAAAGTCCTGGACGACATTCTTCGGTTGACATGTCGGATGCATCACACAATTATATGAAGGCAACCAGCAGTTCCCATGCAAAGGAAAGCTTCCAGGCAAGTTTTCTGATTTTTTCCCCCATTGATCTTTTTGTGCATATGACTTGATTTATATCTATTATAGATTTGAAAAATCAAATATAACATCTTATGGGCAGAGCTCCGAAAGAATGTTCACGAGGAAGAACTTAACTAGAATACCAACTTTGAAACTAAGGAGGAGTTTGACCAGAAAGCTATCTGGAGGGACTGACTTGAGGAGGAAACTGAAGTCGTCAAGATCAATCAAGCTCACATCTGTTAAGGGGCTGAGATCATCAGGGCAGGGGAAAAACAAAGGCAAGGCAAACACTCTTAATTACAGTCAGAATAGTGAGCATCCAAATGAGAATTCTCAGATAGTTATGGCCAGAAGATTCAAGTTAAGCAGTCCGTATATGATCAGGTCGAGGAAAGTTTTCACAGAGGAAAGCTCTCAGATATCGCAATCCTCCGACTCAAGTTTGCATAAAGCCACATGTTCCTCTACTCTCAAAAATTCCCATTTTCCAGATCAGATTGAACAGGCGCTTGAAGGAAATGGACCTCAAGAAGTATCGTTAACAAGGAAGATCTGTCCATATACTTATTGTTCTCTTCATGGTGGTCACCGTGACAATGTGCCTCCACTAAAGCGTTTTGTCTCAATGAGAAGGCGCCAATTGAAGACCCATAAGAATACAAAATTGGAGTGTCAGCCTGTTACCGGATCAAAGCATTCTGGTAATCGAAAGAAAGGCAATCAAACAAGCCAGAGAATCTGCAGTGAAAATCCTGCCAATATTATGTCCCATTCCAGCAAATCTCATCATCAGAATGATAAAAAGCCTGCAAGGGATTTGCCTGTTAAGACTCGCGATGCAGTAGCCCCCACATTCAACGGAGGGGGCTCATCTGGAGGAGATAATAAAGAAAACACAAGTTTCAGATGTAACGCTGAGGTGTTGCTAGGTGAAACATCATTTCCACGTATAACTTTTGATCAGTATGTCAATGATTCTCTTGTAGAAAATGGGTATTCCTTATCTTCCTTTCTTGCAATAAAGGAAACAGATATGGAATGCTGCTCCACTGTAACTTACATGGACAAACCAGACTCCGAATTGACTGAGACAGTGAGGAACAACAATATAGTGGCTGCACGCAACAGACGTGATGAAATCACTCAGTCTGTTCTCATGGATGATAGGTCTGATATCTTACACTCTGAATTACTTGAAGATCCTGACCTTTGCGATAAGCATTCTAGTTTGATAGATGATAATGTAGTAGCTGCTCATGAGGTTCTTGGAGTGGAAGCTTCCAGAGATAAACAGGAAGAAAGAAACTCAATCCTAGGGCTGATTGATCCTGAATCATCTGGAGAAAGCTTAAATGCCAATGAGTACAGAAGTGCAAGAGATCAGTCATTAGATAAATTAAAAGCATCACATCAAAATGTTGATGTGGAGTTAACTTCAACACCTGGAGCCATGTGTTCTGCCTCCAAATTTCATACATCGGAGGAAGAAATAACGGCCAAAGACAAAAATGTTGATTCGAGATATGGGATACTGCAGGAGACATCTACACGGAGAGAATCTAGAACTGCTTCCACCACTGATGCGACGTACAAAATCCCTGAAGGAGATAAAAAGTATATAAAGATGTGGCACTTGATGTATAAACATGCTGTATTGAGTAATGCAGAAAAAGTAGAAGGCAAGCTTCAATCTGACCAGGAGGACAAGGAAGCAAAAGGGAAAGATGGTCTTTCATCTAATGGAGCGAACAACTCTCCTTTTCAGGATACTGATGATGAAAATGAGAATGTGGTTAAGCTTGTGCAGAAAGCTTTTGATGAAATTCTTCTCCCAGAAATGGACGATGCCTCTTTTGACAATGACTTAAAATCTCAAGGTGTGGCTTCAGAAGACGACCTCCTAGAGAAGAGTCAAGGTAAGGACAGAAGAGATGGGAGAACCTCGACATCCAGAGATTTTCCTCAAGAAGAAGCAAAGCTAAAACTTGATGATGAAGAACAGAAAGCATCCCAGAAGATGGGAAATAAACCTGAGCCAAAGACACCAAAGAGCTGGAGCAGACTGAAAAAAATACTACTCCTGAAAAGATTTGTAAAGGCAATAGACAAGGTAAGAAAAATCAACCCTGGAAGACCCAGACATTTGCCTTCAGATGCCAACCTAGAAGTTGAAAAAGTTCATCTCAGGCGTCTGATACCAGGGGAGGAAAAAAATGTTGAGGAATGGATGCTTGACTATGCACTTCAGAAGGTTATCTCCAAACTAGCTCCTGCTCAAAAGCAACGTGTTGCACTTCTAGTAGAAGCATTTGAAACAGTTCTTCCATTTCATGACCTTGAAAATGGCCAACAATCCTCTGCACCTATTGAAACTCAAGCTCCTGCAGTTCAAGGCAAGGAAACAGCAGACAGAGAGAGGGACTATGACTTTTCAGCCAAACTATTGCTTGGCAATGCATTCCATTCTCACCAAACTTTTGAAGAACATGCTGATGATGCCCATGGCAACCCAATGGCTGAACAGCAAGGCTCTAACATGGTTGAAGAGGTGAAGAGCAACCCCACATCTAGAGCCACCGATGGAGATTCAATTAGAATACAAAGTTTAGCTGGCAATCATGAGGAAGAGAACAACACGGCTGTTAATGATAATGTTTACGTTGCAGAAACCAAAGATTCAGCGACATTGTCCTCAGGCATGCAAGTTAACAGTATAAGCACCTCCCTTGAGGAAGATCTAACTAATGAAATGGTCAATGGAGTTTCACAAGACATGATATCTGGTTCAACTACAGAAATTCCAAGCGGTAAATCAGAGTCACATGGGAGAGACTTCGAAAATGAAAATTTGATCCATGCAAGTGATGAACCACTCAATAGATCAAACAGCTTAATTCTAAAAAGTTTTGCGAGAGCACTGGGATCTAGTTTGGCCCCTTCAGCAGCTCCTTCAGAGCAACTAGATGAATCAGTAGCAGGCAGTAAAGATAGCTTAGTGAAGGCTAAGCCAGAAATTGAGAAGCTTGAACAGTTCCCTCCGGTTGAAGGAACTATGAACCAGCAAGAAAAACAGAACCACACGGGGCTATGGTACTTGGTATACAGGCGTATGGCATCAGGCATAGCAGCAAATGATTTCAAGCCGCTTGTGTATGGGGACAGTGAGAAAGGGCAAGGATATGGTAATAGTAGAATCACAGGAACTGATACTTCCATCTCTCATAGAAGCATCCCTGTAGGAAATCAATATATACCCTTAAATGATCATCCTGTTACAGGCTCAGAGGCTGAATTTCGCCGGCTTGAAGCCATCAAGATTGTAGAAGAAGCCATTGATGCAATCCTTGTAGACGCTCAGGAACATTCACTTGATGGCCAGTCAGTCGCTAGCAGGAATATCTCAGACGACTCTGAACAGTCTTATGGAGTCGAAGTAGTCAACAGTGAAGGCTTGTACCAACAAGAAGAAAGGGTGACATCCAATAGTGGAGTGACCCAAGAACAAAATGAAGAACCGGCGTTGAAGGAGGGAAACAAACCATTATCTAGGAATTGGAGCAATCTTAAAAAAGTGATCATGCTCAGAAGATTTATCAAGGCATTAGAAAAAGTCAGAAAATTCAATCCTCAAGGACGTCAATATTTGCTGGTTGATCCTGATCCAGAAGCAGAAAAGGTAAATTTAAGGCACCAGGACATGGGAGAAAGGAGAGGTTCAGAAGAGTGGATGCTTGATCATGCACTTCGACAGGCTGTGGCCCAGTTAACCCCTGCTAGGAAAAGAAAAGTGGAGTTGCTTGTGGAAGCTTTTGAAGCCGTCATGCCAACCATCAAAAACTGAAATTGGCCAATTTGTTGAATAGCTTTGCATGGAAATGCGTTCAAGCAAAGCTTCAAGCAAGTTGAAGGTAGTAATATATGCTCCCAATATTTTTATTTTTATTCACGAGATATTAGACCGGTATATACTCTTGTTTTCGTTTTGAAAGGCTGGGATATGGATTTTCTTTTGAAGTAGTTCCCCCCTTTTTTTATGGGTGGTAATAAAGGAGGAAAATTAACAGCATAAAGCTTCTCAAGCATGTAAATACAAGAAAATGAATAGGATAAGAAACACCTAGTAGGTGGAAGGTGAATTTAAACTATTGACCCCAATTGGCCGTGTTAGAAGAGAGGCAGCAGAAATGGAATAGTTGTTCCTAAAGATTCAAGAATCCAGCGACCATGTTAGATGAACTGGATATAGATGAAGACTTCTTTTGTCAAGTAATAGTTTCATGTTATATATATATATATATATTTATATGTATGTGCTTCCAGAAGTCTCATTCGTTGATTTCCTCCAAATGTACAGGTGATGAACAAGGAAAATCTAGTTGGTCGCAAATAATGCAGGATTGTTAGGCAGTTTCAGCTTTTACCCCAAAGTTACGAGAGGACCAAGACCATTCAATATGCCTGTCAGGAACCCTCACACCTGGAGATGTTTTTTATTTGCATTGGCCCCTTTTGGAAAGAGCCGTTAAATCAAGTTCTGGTTAGGTGATGGAAGCAATGTGGAAGTAAGTTACTATTCAGGAGAGTGGGAGCTTAGTGCATAGCAAATTCTTTCTTTCGTTTTCATTTATTTTCCCTTGTGAGTGGGTTGGATGTTTTGTAATAAATTCCCTTGCAGTTGCAGTTTTTAAATACCGGGAAAATGGTTTAGATGTAATCAACACATATCATATACTTGGGAAATATATTATTGGAGTGGTCTGTGTGTTGCGAGCTTCAGATGGCAGAACTTCAGCACTCAGTCTTCATGCATCCACAATTTAAAACGAGAATTTTGCACCATGAGGTGGAAAGACATCAGATACTAAAATTTCTTAAAAGTTTTTTTTTGGTTCTGATGATAGTTTCACGTTTAAGTGAATGGTTGATACTTTTTGGTTGGAAACATAGTTGAAGCATTCTGACTGACAGTTGTTGCTACCTACATTTTTTTTTATGGTTTGTTTAGTTTTGTTTGTTTTGGTGATACAACGAGGATTCAAGCCTATGGCTGTGAACTAGAGAAACACCTGGGCTTTTTGTGACCTTAAAAACGTCCTAAGCTCTAGTCTTTTTTTTCCTTAGACTTAGTCAGCAGTTTAACTTAATGGGCTTGGGCCTTTAATTCCTCTTTCAATCTTCAGCCCAGCCCAATAAAAAGTGGCAATCGTTTTTATTAACAATCTACTTAACTCTTTTGTTTTTTTTCTGTAGTGTTTTGATCAATTATGAATAAACTGAAATATAAATCTGAACATAAAGCTGCGTTTTTTATGTTGCAATGAGTTCGTTATTTTTCTGTTTTTGTTCCTTTGGCTAAGCAAAATATTTTCAGTGAAAGCCCAAATTGATATTTAAAATTTCATTCAGTATTTTATTTACTTTCCCGACATGTAAATTTAGTGAAATATGAGAAGAAACATAAAAAAATAAAAACAGAGCGTAACACGAAAATGGAGGAAATGATTAAAAGGCACGATTATATATGATCTTGTAGTGTTACCTAGTACAAATAAAATAGACTTGTTTGATCCATTTCCAAAAGCCAAACGCACGTTTAATAACATTTTTCCGTAAAACAAGATAATTTCCTCCACACATTTATTTTGACTTACGTAAAAGTACTTCTCTATCGCTTTTTACTTTGTTCAGCTGAGCGTTGGGTTCAATGACAGATGGCCATAGTCTATAGGTGTACGAAGAGCATTAACAAGAACAAGTGAAATTGAAATGTTTATCTATTAAGATTCATAAATTAAGAAATGTTTATTATATTAAGATTAACATTAGGGAGGGATAAAGAGTGGTCCTATATGATCCTATCCTGTGAGTTGATGTTTGGAGTGACAGTAGGGGACCAATAATTCTGGGTCGTGAGAACATTCCAGTAAGAAATGGGACCAGACAATTAAACAATTCGTTACCCATTAAGTTATAGCTGTAATTGTACCTGAGAAATCAATCAGAAATATGCGCCAAAAGCTTGGGAGACAAAATTTAAAATAGAAGAAGAAGAAACGTTAAGCACATTGTCGAATTAATAATCTATATGCTGACAAATAAAAAGAGAGCAGAAATTCTTTATTTCCGTTGCCTCACAGAAACTGTGCATGTCTGGTAAATCTTCTCACATACATCAGTTTACGTAAAAACACTTTCCCACAGTTTTCTCAAACTGTCCCTTGAAATAGGTAAAAAACATCTTGAAATTTGTAATAAACATTTTGAAATCCGTAAATCTTTTTGAAATCCGTAAACCCCTCCTTAAACGAACTTCTAAAGGTACATGTTCCAGTGATCAATTAGTACGACGTGAATGGTATTCTGCAATCGCCCACACTCCACAAGAAAGGAACATTATTGACCACCGTATTGATACTTCTTTAATCGAGTTTGTGGGGCATTTGAATTAAAACTGTGACATAATCTGAAAACCTGATGCGATTAGGAACCAAAAGGAGCAATAGCGGAAAGATCAAGACACCACAACAAGAAATGAAGTAACAGTCTCGCGTTGTGCAGGCATTAAATTAACAGCAGAGAGCTCCACTCACCCTATATATACACTTCCAATCCGAGGTTTCTCCATAACAAGAAAACAGAGACAGATTCTAGCCAAAAACATTAGCCGCCGTGCGTGTGACGCAATGGGCAGAGAGGGACACCTCACGAACCTTCCGGTGATCGATTTGACGAAGCAAGACTTGAAGCCAGGAACCACTTCATGGCTATCAACATGTGAAAGTGTCCATCGGGCACTAGAAGAGTATGGCTGCTTCGTGGCTCTGTTCGACAAATTTGCCTCTCAGGAGCTTCGAAATGGACTGTTCGGTTCTATGAGGGAGCTGTTCGATCTCCCCGATGAAACCAAACTCAGAAACAAATGCGAGCCTTGAAAGGTTACGTCGGACAGAATCCTAAGATCCCCCTCCACGAAAGCTTCGGCATCGATCACGGCACATCTCCTCAAGGCATCACAAGTTTCGCCGATCGAATGTGGCCCCAAGGAAATGACCACTTCTGGTACGTGCACAGCCTTCCTACTTTCCACTAGTCATTTCCCTTCCTGCTACATATGATCGAGTATTGTATACTGTACTTGTTAATTTGCTCGGGTTTGTCTTGTGTACAGCAAATACGTGCTTGAGTATGGAAAAGTGGCGGAAGAACTGGACAGGATGGTGGCAAGAATGATATTTGAGAGTTATAATATGGCAGTGTGCTATGAGCCATACCTGAAGCAAGCGAGCTATCTTCTTCGCCTGTTAGAACACAGAGGCTCCGAGGAAGAGGAGCAGCCCAGGCAAGCTTTCGTGACCCACACCGACAAGAGCTTCACCACCATTCTTCACCAGAATCACGTCAATGCTCTGGAGGTGGAAACCAGGGATGGTCAATGGATCAAAGTGGACTTCTCTTCCCCCACTTGCTTCGTCGTCCTCGCCGGCGACGCCATCACGGTTTGGACCAACGACAGAATACAAGCGCCGAGGCATAAGATAGTGATGAATGGGAATGAAAGAAGGTACTCACTGGGTCCGTTCACCTTCATCAGAGGGATTGTGCATGTGGCTCAGTCGCTGATTGATGAACAAAACCCAGCCAAGTACAAGCCTTTTGATCATCTTGAGCTGCTCAAGTTCGGTTACAGTGCTAATATCAAGGACTTCTGTGGTGTGTGATGTGTACGTACAGGCAGCTTCTTCTCCATAGGATTAAACGAACATGCTCTTATGTGGTGTATTCTGGGAATAACGTCCGATGAGTGTCTTGGTTGCGGCGTCGGCCATGTTGGTTGTGATGTGTAATAGTATCGTGTGCTCAGCATGTAACATCTCACCGTATTTTGATTCCACAAACATAGTATTACCAAAAATTCACATAATCTCGACCATTCTTATGGCCTTCACAGGGATTGATTTGGTAATTTTAATATACATTTGATAATAATAAACCAGATATTTGTTAATTTCACTAGCCTTAGCCAAACAAAACCATTTGCCTATAATTTTATTAACGTGTGCCCACGAATGATTCATAAATAACTGCGCGTGCATATGAGATTAGACCCAGTTTCTCGCCTGTCAATGTTGGAAAGAAAGATTCATTGCTATAATGCTGTAAAATAAAAAATATGCGTGCTCATAATTTCCCATTACTATTAAAAAAAATTGAGGTTTCTTTGAATAAAATTTCACTATACTTCATATTAAATTTTTTAAAAATATAATTCCAATGATTTTTTAGCATTGCAATAAAATATTTAGACTTTGTTTACGTTCGTTTTGTATTGTACTAAGCCTGTATGTGTATAACTGTATATACATACTCATTATTCTTGTGTACTTTTTTTAATCAATGGGTAAAATTCTATTTGCTCGGCCGGGCCTCTGTTCTGACGGGCTTCACTTTGGGCTCGTATTCTGTTGTTTGCAGGCCCAGTAGCACGGCAGCATTGGAAGGAGGGAGCAGAAACGAATATCCTCATGTATCAAAAAAAAAAAAGAAACGAATATCCTCGTTACCGGGAGTTGGCACAATAAGGAACCGACTTAACTCTTGTAAGGAGGTGAATTCGATTCCCTTTATCATTGTGAGGGTTCTTTTAATAAACAATTTCGTAAGTCTCTTGTAACTCTGGAGCCGTGCTGTGACCTTGATGGGAGACGGGTGTGAAATCCACTAACCTGTATAAAAAGAAAAAAAAGAAACGAATATCCCCCCTTCATCCCTGAAGTGTCGGACGTCGCAGCAGGATCTCTATCTTTCGGAAGGTGAATCCGAGGCAGAACAAAGTCGCTGCTGGCTCAAGGTAACTTCGATTGCTTCTTGCACTCTATCAGTCTAATTTTCCTGTGTAGAACATTTTAATTAGGAAGCAAAGTATCTTTAACTTCTCGGAGGTGTGAA
>JANTPZ010083851.1:0-14055 GCA_025593235.1 Vachellia pachyceras
TTTACATCTTCTTCCTGTTACCTCCCACATTCATGCTCATCGGTGGAGACCTCCTAATAGAGGGTGGGTAAAGGTGAACGTTGATGGAGCAGTGGCCCGATCCACTATGAGGGCAGGATGTGGAGGTGTTATTAGAGATCATTCTGGTACTTGGATTAGGGGTTTCTCCAAAAACCTTGGCCTATGTAATTCTCATAAGGCTGAGGAATGGGCGATTCACAAAGGCATTATGGAAGCTTCTGATTGCGGTTTCAAGAATATTATTATCGAATCAGATGCCAAGCTTCTGGTGGACATGATTAATTTTAATTGTGACTCTTCTAACAGTGGTTTATTGTTTGCAAATATTAGAGAGCTCATGGCTAAGGACTGGAGTGTTGTCATTCAGTATGCACCTAGGGAGCAGAATAGATTAGCTGACGCTCTAGCTAAGGAGGCTATCTCTTCTTCTAGAACCTACTACGCGTGCCCGCACCATCTTCGGGAGTTGTGTGCGAATGATTGTCTGGGATTATCTCCCCATTTTGTGTAGCTTTTTCTTGTTTCTTCTTTTGAGCTTTTTGCTCTCTTTATGTATCAAAAAAAAAAAACAAGATTAACCATTCAATATTTTACCCAGGCATTATTACTGCTTTTTAAGCAGTAAAATAAAATGTCATAAATAACTAAAGGATCAAATATTCCATTGCATAAAATTGGTTTCTTTAAGGAGAAAGGCACATAAGATCATGAGTTTAAATTCCGCCACCGATGTAAGGATAATATTAGTGGGTGATCTGTAAATACTTTAATAAGCATGCTGTCAAACACATATATCTTCTTATAGTGTGCAATCCTAATTAAGGGCTTGTTTGGAAGTCATTTTCAAAATAGCTTTTACGGATTTCGAGGTAAATTTAGGTTTTGTAGAATAGATTTTTGATAATAGTTTTTATGAATTCGGAGGTAAAACCTAAGTTTTAAAAGATTGTGTTTGGGAAGTTATTTGCTTTTACGGAGTTTGAGGCAAAAATTATGTAGGAAAGAGGAAAGAGAAAGAAAATGTAGGAAAGAGAAAATTTATTATGAGAGATAGTGTGATTTGACAAGAAAATAGTTTTTTCAAAACCTAAGTTTCAAACCGAGATTTTCTATTCAAAATACTTTTCCCAAAAAATGTGAGTACTTAGATAAAACCTAGGTTTTAAAATCAAACTTAGGTTTCAGAAATAACATCCAAACAAGTTTTAAGGATACTAAATGTCGGTACCTCTTAATGAGAATTTATACTTTAATTTGTCACATTGTTGAAGATTAACCTCTCGGTCGGACCTAACTCCGTTTGGTATACCGCCTCCCCTTTTCAGCCCAAATATTTGATATTTAGGCTGGCCTCAAATAAGGAATTTTTACAGTGCAGCATGCCATAGAGTGGGCTCATGGGTTGCTGAGCTAGCCCAACTTTGTCTATTTTTAATTTTCAAATATTTTTTAAGAATTATAAGCGGAATTATGGGCTGATGCCTTTGAACCCTTGAGGATCCACCCACCTCCCTTTCGCCAAATTCAGCCCAACCATCAATAATAATTTTAAACAATAATTTTATGAAGCAGCAGCGTCATCTCATCAAGCTTCTCAAGGAAGCAGAAAGATCCAATCTATATCTGTGCCGATCGATCGGCCAGTGCTAGGACAGATCGAACAAGTCAAGATGTCTTCGCACAGTAACGCTTCGTCCGTCAACGATCCTCGTCAGCGGTCTGCGGCGAAGCCGTACGTCGCTCCGGTGGTTGCACCGCAAGACATGCCGATCGATTACGCAGGTTTCATTGCCGTCATCTTTGGCGTCGCCGGGGTCATGTTCAGGGTTCGTGTTACTTATCTTTTGCCGTCTTTTCGTTTAATTCCTGTATGGGTCTTACAATCCTTGTTCAATTTTTCATTCAAGCAGTACAAGCTCAGCTCCTGGCTTGCTCTCATTTTCTGCGCCCAATCCCTGTCCAACATGAGGAATATGGAAAACGATCTTAAACAAGTTATGATGGCTATGATGTAAGTTTCTGTTTAGTGTTATGTATCTTTTCTGAGAATCTGAGCATTTTAGCATTCTTCTTTTCAAATTTCCCCTTGGCGATCTCTCTGGGAGGTTTTTAAAATTTCCGCGAAGTACACAGTGGATGCATCCTGTTATATTAGTTATTATTTTTTTAAAAAAAGTAGAATTCTTCATCACACATAGGATTGTGATAGTGGACATAGGTACACTATGGCAATTGTCACAGCTCATTCATGGAATTGGAAAAAATGGAAAGTGAGGATAAAATTTCCACTGCATTAATGGTCTTGGAAAGAATGGAAGAAGAGAAGAATTTTTGTCACACCTCATTTATGATCTTGGGAAAACTTGGAGAATGAGAAGAATTTTCAAACCTTATTAAATGAGGTATTGGAAGGAATGGAGGGGACAAGTCTGATACGAAGTGGAAAATGAGGAAAAAGGAGTTGGAAAAAAACAAAGGAAAAGAGGATGAGGAGAAATTTTCAAATGAGGTTGAAAATAGCTTTTACAGATTCTGAGGTAAAACCTAAGTTTTGGAGAATAGATTTTGAAAAATAGCTTTTACAAATTCCGAGGCAAAAGTTTTGAAAAGTGATTTATATTTAGGAAGTTATTAGCTTTTACGGATTCCGAGACAAAAAAGTGGGTAGGAAAGAGAAAAGTAGGAAAGAGAAAGAAAGAAAAGTAGGAAAGAGGAAAGAGGAAAAAGTAAACCTAAGTTTCAAACTGAGGTTTTGTAACCAAAATAGCTTTTGGAAAAAAAATTTTTGTTTAGACAAAACCTCGGTTTTAAGGTAAAACCTAGGTTTTGAAGCCAAACCTAGGTTTTAGATTCGGTTGCCAAACAAGCCCTCATGAGGCGTGGAAAATGAAAGGAAAAAGGAAGTGTGGCAGGAAGTGGAAAAGAAGTAAAGGAAGCAAGCGTGAGAGAGCATGCAGAAGTCAAAAAGGGTTGAACCAAACTGTCAGCATAGAATGGAGATTGAAGAGCCCTTTATATATAGTTTGAATTAATTAGAAGTTTAAGGTTTTGTTTTAGGCATGGATAGCTTAAATGGTTATGGATATTTTATTGTCTAAATTATGTATACAGTAATATGAGACTGAAGGTAAATATAGAAGTAAATGTTATTCGCAATGAATAACGAATAGAAGTAGTGGGGTTATTGTAAGTAGATGAATTTAAAGGACGGTTTTTGAAAGTGAATATGTTTTTAAACTGCAATAAAGAATAATGAATTAAGGTCAAACCAGACACTTTGGATTCAGATGGGAATATAACGTTATTGAAAAGATATTTGAAAAAGTTCAAATATTTTCAGAAATATCCAGCTGAAGAAATTAGAAAATAAAGTTATTTTATAAACACAAGTTTTACACGCTTAGAATAGCTGCGCCAATAAAAGGGCGTGACAGCAATCAATTTGTTACTTTGTGGAACTACCCAGAAGCCAAAAGGTCTTTCAATTACTTGGAAAGAGTTTCAGAACCATCATCCTTTGGACTAGCGCATATTTCAGAAGGGTGACCTGTGCTAACAAGTTAGAACTTGAAAAGAATACGCAAATGAAGAACGGGGGACAAAATCACGAAACCGTTCAACTTCAATCCCACATCATATTCTACATCTTCCTTCTTCCTTATTAATTCTAAGGATCAAATGTAAAAAACTATATGTTCCTGCTTTAGAAGTTACTTATCCTACATGTGTGCCTCATAACGCTGTGCAGAGGGAGAAGTAGCTTGAAGATCATAGTTTAACCGTTGAGTGTTGAAACAAGGAGTAGATTGGTCAGACATTCCAGGATTGTTGAATGCAAATGATGGTGCTTTTGACTTTTTGTAAATAAAATATTTTAGGGGGAAGTACAAACTCCTCCAGTTTTGATTCATTTTTAGAAAACATATTCTTGGACTTGGGTAGCCAAAAACATTCTCCTCAACCAGCATCCTCAATGATTTGAAGTTCTGAACTCTTCTACCCATTTCCCCATAATGCCACCGATGGAGATGCCTCTGCTGATTCTGTCATTTGTCATGTGTGACATTCTCATTCATATGAAAACAACAAATTATAGAGTTTGAGGCGTCTTTTCATTAACTAGGACAATGAAAAAATAGACAAACGGGTTTAAATCCTTGAGGGTCATGGTGGGGTATCTTTTCTGATTTTCAAAGATGAGGGTGTTTGTAAATAACTCAGTTAAAGAGATTATATGCATTCCTCCATGTAATCTTACTAGGAGGAAGTTTTTAATGCATTGCAGTTTAAGGGTAAGTAAAACAGGCATGGGAAATCTTATTGCCTTATTGGTGTGAAATAATGGATTTGCCCATGTACAATAAATTAGTTTGCTATGATTCATGGTTGGATTGGAGCTCTTGGAAGATGCAAGGTTTATGATTATAGGATATTTTTGTGGCCTTTGGTAAATGCTGATTAGATGCAATGTCCATTGAGGATAGAGATGACGATCACTTCAAACAGGGTCACAAAAATGGCTTTAGTGATCGTTGTGGTTGATTGAGTGTGCAGAAGTGCTTCTTGATTGTATTGTATATTATTCCAATCTGCGATTTGAAGTGGCTGATTTTTTTCCTCCCTTAACTGATTGTTTGTTGATGTTTTAAATCTTATTACCAGGTTTTCCATCATGGGATTGATGACAAACTACTTTGGATCTCCTAGACCTGGCAAGCAAAGTTAAGATTCAAGTTTATGATAGAACTGAGGCTTTTTTTTTTGGGGATAAAACTGTGATATCATGTCCCCCTCCTGCCCCCCATTTGTTCTCAAGTCATTTTTATTTGTGAGTCATTATGCATTAATATTAGTTGAAGTTTCATCGAAGTCGCATGCGGCTGTTAGCTACAGTGCTACATGACGGTAATGTGTTTCTTCTTGCAATGGATTTGGCCATATTTTTCTTTAGGGAAATTTAGTGGGAGATCCCAAATAATGAACTTATTTAATGAATGGTTCCAATTTTGAAAATATTTATCAGAAGGTTCCATTGACAACATGAGGTGTTGTCAATACAGTGCATGATGTTGTCAATGTATAGGACCTCATGTTGTCAATGGGACCTTTTGATAAATATTTTTAAAATTGGAACTATTCATTAAATAAGTTCCGTATTTGGGACCTCCCAATAAATTTTCCATATAGGGAACTTAAATTATTAATAAGGATGCGTTTGAATCCGTGGTTGAAAGTTGTAAGAGCGATATTTTATCAAAGAAACTGTATGGAGCTTTTGTTGGCATAACATGATTACAACTTCCACCGGAAAAAAAAAAAATAAATGTCACGTTACACACTAGAAATGAATCAAGCGGTTAGATTTAAGGGTTAAGCTATCATGAACTATTTTTTGAGTTACATTCAGCGCCCTAGTATATTTAGTGATTCAATTTTGTCTCTGATGTGTTAAAAATGGAGCACTCATCATCGCACCAGTAACATCCCATCGTCTCCCACCGGTGAATGACTGAAGGCTCTGTTGTCCCTTCCATTGATGGTGAGCTTCTTGTGTTTTTCTATAGCTTGTTAGGATATGAGATTGAAAAAAGCTTTTACAGATTTCAAGGTAAAACCTATGTTTTGAAAAGTGATTTATGTTTGGGAAGTTATTAGCTTTTACGGATTCCGAGGCAAAAAAGTGGGTAGGAAAGAGGAAAGTACGAAAGAGAAAGAAAGAAAAGGTAGGAAATAGAAAAAGGGAAAAAGTAGGAAAGAGAAAACTTAGGTTTCAAACTGAGATTTTGTAATCAAAATAGCTTTTGGGAAAAAATTTTGCTTGGATAAAACCTCGATTTTGAGGTAAAATCTAGATTTTAAAATCAAATCTAGATTCTAGAATTGGTTACCAAACAAGCTCTAAGGAACTATATGTAAATCATCCAAATCACTCTGTAGTATCCAAATTTTTAATAGCATCCAAATCACTCTGTAGTAAATTTTTTAGCACAACATGTAAATCGTATTTTTTGTTTTTAGTATGCCAAGTTGTTCAATCATGCATTGCCATGTGTGTTGTTTTTGAATTATTATCATTTAACTATAAACCTATATAAAAAGTAACACATTTGGATGTGTGATTGGAAAAAATTAACATAATCATAAGGAACTTAACCTAAATATTATTTGTCTTAAGTAGTATTTAGCATTTTAAATTGATTTTTAGTTCGTAAATTATTGTAAGATATTTTTCTTAATAATACTCAATTCTACTCGATTCTACCGCGTAACATTTTGAAGTATTTAGTAGCATCTTCCATTTAAAAAAAAAAAATTCAGTGCAAAAAACATTTGAATGTATTTTCCATCCTAAAAGTCAATTAGCCTGAAATTGCATTAAAAACTACTTTAAGAGATATTGAGTGCTAATGAAATGTTTTGGGTTACATATCATTTTACCAGGCATCCAGAAGTTTTTAAATAAGCTTTGCGTAGAAAGTTTTCTTAAGTCCAATGTCACATTAGAAATTTTAAATAGGCTTTACACTGGAAGTAAAAAAAAATGTAACAATTTCGCCTAGTTGATTCATTCAAGTTGAGGTCAAAACTAACAGTAGGGTGAAATTGAGCATATTTAAAACTTTTAGGATGACATTGCAATAAAAAAATTTTTTAGATGCCAAATGATATTTCACGAAAACTTCAAAAATAAAAATGACCCTTAACCCCAATATTTTAAGATGCTGATGCACTAAGAATCTTTTTAGAATATTTAGTGCTAATGAAAAATATTTTGGATGTTGGGTGCTAAAATTAATTTAAAATAGTTAAGACCTCTTAGAATTGAATCATTCATTAATGAAAATAATGCTCATCCTCACTTGTTTTAACCCAAAACTAATGTAGTTTTAGGGCAAACGATGGTGGAGGGAAGTTGGGTATGTGACATAAGTGTTTGTCAAACAAATAGAATCAATTAAAATAAACATTTTGATGTAAGTTGTATATCCAAAAAAACTGACTTGGATTATTAAGTTAGGGCCTTGTCCATAGGCCCACACCAAGATGAGGTCAACATAAAAGTTCAATGGCCAGATTCCAAGACGACAAGTGGAGTCTTCTCAGGAGTTTAGATTCGTCGCTTGCATCCTCCAAACGTCATTAGATCTAAAGATCTAGTGGTTGCTACCCCTAGATCTTTCAGAGGTCGTTAAACAAAGTAGAGAAACGACGAAGGTCAAAAACTATTTATTTATGTACCACCTTCTATTGTACATAGAAGAGAATGTCATTATTGACATTCAGGGCGCTCTCTCTCTCTCTCTAACAATCCCTATTGTATCACAAATAAATTCCATTAATACAATTACTTTTTATTCATCTTACGGTAAAAAGGCTATAATCATTTTTTATCTTCCTCACAAACATAAGTCAAGACAAAAAAAGTTAATCTAAATACCCTCCACCCGAAATTTTCCACTCTAGCTCTGAACAAAATAATGAAATAAAGTGAATCGGAAGGATTTAATTAATTTTTTCACATAAAATATGGCAACGTGTCATGACAAGACGCCTCTGAAAGACCGAAGAAAACGCGGTTTTTTTGTGTTACTGTGACTGACTCATGGGCGTCTGACACCCGCCTTCAGCCAATTCTCCTGCAACAACAACGACCTCAATCTGATCCTTGGGATTTGGGAGTCTCGTTCTAATCGCCTGTGGGACACACTGAATCGACGTTCCTGCTGGAAGAGCTCAAACTGCTGCCATTTTCTTTTCTCTCTTCGGAAAAAAATGGGATGTCCCGCCAGCAAACACGCTGATGCGAAGGCTACTCGGATTGCGCGATGGCGATCCACCGGCAATGTTACTTTGCGCGACTCCAAAATGAAGGCATCCTCATCCTATTCCTCTCTTGTTTTAATTTGAACTAGATTCTTGGTATTCTCTTCTTTCGGTTTATTTTATGATTATACCGTTCGATATATATCCTGCTGTGGTCTTTTTATTTTTTGTCCTTCTGTTTTTCAAAATTTATTTTCTCTGTATTGAAACTGCTAGAATCTGTTTCGCTGAGGCTCATGATTATATGTGTCAGCCGGAATAATTATTGGTACTACTATTACTACAAACATCGCATTCTGTTCTTCAATTAATTTACATTTCAAATTGGAATGTTGTGCTTGAGATCACTGATGCTCGTGATTGGCATGTATCACGAACTTAACTCGTTTGCATGCCCAGATAATAGAAAGGAAAACTTATCAACTGATCTCTGCATCATCATCTTATAGATACTGGACATCAATCATGCTTGCTGTATAGATACCTCCCATCAGATCGTTATTGGGTGAGAGTGACAATCATTTGGTATATTGGTTTCTGCTTTTGTTACTTTCCAGCTTACCAAGTTGGATTTGCTTCTTTTTGTGTTTGTTGATGTATATCTGTGTCATTGTATGCCTACCCATATTGTGATAATGCTACAGGCTTGCATTGGTGTATTTTCTCATTTTCTTCTAAACAGGCATTTCCAGATGAAATTCTTGATCTGGACAGATCTGTACGCACTCTCGATTTGACACATAATCGAATAGGTATGCTGTTTTATTTCCTTTAATTTAATTTTGTGGTATTTTGGTCGTGGAGCTTTTTTTTCTTGAGCTGACTATACTTTATTGACCTCCATACAAATTACCTAGTAGTTGGGTGGAAGATTTAATTTTTGTTATTATTAATTAATTTCTTCACTGCAGCTGACGTTCCCCAGGAGATGGGCAAGTTAATCAACTTGCAGCACCTGGTAAGAACTTTATGTTTTATTTTATGCGGCTGTTACTTTTACTGAACACAATTTTTTTTCCTACATTATTTACTATGTATTGGCTTTAAATTTTGAAGAGCAATATACATGCCGTTCAAAATTGTGACGTCAAAATCAGAAGCTCTCTTTTGCTTAAAGTATAGTGAAGTGTCGTCTTCAAAATGCACCAACAAATGGTATTTGAAGTTTATGTTCTTCAATATGTCTCAATTTCTGTTAGAGAAACTTTTAATGTTCAATTCTCATGCATAAGGCTCCAAAACTGTTGAAAATTACTGGCATAAGGCTCTATGTTAATGCCTAGAAGTGAAGGAATGGAAAATACCAGCTAGTTACAATTCACAACCTACTGGCAACAAGACAGTTTAACTTTCCTACTGTTTTGGAACTGCTATCCAAGTTTGTGTACGTGCCTTTTAAGCCGCATTTCATATCTTTCCAAAGAAAATAAGAAATTGGAACTTTAACTTGTACTAATATCAACTGTCAATTATCCCTGTGGTCATTGGGAACATTTTTACCTATTATTAGGGCATACATATTATTACACCTCAATCCTGGCATAGCAATTGTTCCTTTAAAGTTATGTTTCAATTTTCTTCTTCCACTCATTAATTCTGCAAAAGTGTAAAGTTCATTAATTTCGTAGTCATTTTAAAATTCTTTTGCTTTTCTAAACATGGGTCAGGACTCAAGAGACAATGATAGCTTGCTTTTTGTTACCAGCAAAATATGACAGCATTTGAGTAAATTGTAGTTATATAAGACAAGATTGGTTTAAAAAATCTTGACGTCTTTAAGTTTTACTAATCTTACAGGTATTAGCTGATAACCTCATTGAGAGTCTGTCAGTGCATTTGGGAAAACTACAATCTCTAAAAGTCATGATCCTTGATGGGAATAGAATTACTTCCTTGCCTGATGAATGTAATTCTCTTCTCTAAATAAATAATTTAACGTCTTTTTATTTTTTGGAGTTGTTTCCATGACACGCTTAATGTAAGCTTTCTTTGTTGCACTGTATAACTTAAAGTATATCTTATTTGTTTAGTGGGCCAGTTGGTGAGGCTTGAGCAATTATCCATCTCTGGGAATTTGTTAACATGTTTGCCTGTGACTATTGGGAGCCTGAGAAATGTAAGTAAATATACCTATTGAAAGCTGAACAAGATGGAACTTACTACTTCTATGATTTGGGCATTATTAGAGTATCGTTGCTACATGATTGAAGAATATGAAGTGAACTTTTTAGTTCCTGTAAAAGAAAATAGCATTTAATATGTGCTTTTAGTACTCATTAAGTCTTCCTTATGGTTAATAATCTTTAAGTGAAGAACAAATTTTTGTCATAGACACATGCTAATATTTACATGTGGTCAGTTAGAACTGTGAATTCCCGGAAATTTTTAAGTATGCTGCTTTCTTTGACATTTCAGCTGACGCTTTTGAATGTATCAAATAACAAGTTAAAATCTCTTCCTGAATCTGTTGGAAGTTGCTTTTCTCTGGAAGAATTACAAGCCAATGGTATGCTTCCTAATCCACTATCTTTATGCACGAATTGCATGAACATGCTCAAGGGCATTTGCTTTTCACTTTTCTTTTCTCTGTGTGTGTTTAATTAGAGGAATTCTTCCTTATATTGATAGCAAAGACATTGGAGGGCTTTATAGTTGTAGATCTATAGTACAGCAGGATGGTTTGTCCTCCTTTTTTACTCTCTCTTTCTTAACCATAAAATTTATTTTATAATGCACGCTTACATGAGATATTGTGCTTTGGAATGTTGCTCAATCATGATTCACACTTCTAATTTTACACCATTCTAAATGCCTATGCTTTGCAGTTACTTGTGATGACTTTGCCTTAGCTATATATGCCCGTAGGATTGATTCTTTGTGCTTGATCACTTCTTGATAACCTACTCTGGAGTCTGGACCTCTAGAGCAATGTGTCATCTTTCTAGGTTTTGGGGTTTGCTGTGAGGATGACTGAAGCTAACTTTGGCAAGTTTGTCAATTGATCAGACAATCTTATTGAAGATGTCCCCCCTACAGTGTGCAATCTCACCCGCTTGAAGTCACTCTGCTTAGATGACAATGAGGTGAAGCTGGTATTGCTTTGCAATCTTAAAACCATGGTTTGATGGATTTTATCTGTGATTTAATGCTAAACATGATTAATCATCATTGTGTTGTGTTGTTTCTCGAGTCTTTGGATTCTTATTTTTTTTAAGCACGGTTTTCTATGGACATTTTGGATTGCCCTCTCCAAGAAAATTATATTTGACTGGACAACTGTGTTGTAAAATTTTGTAATATCTAAAAGATAATTACCAAGAATTTTAAACATGCAAGTGTCATGAAAAGTAGAGAGATTTGCCTCAATAATTATGGTGGATTATAAACTACCGTGGTTTATGGTGGATTATAACGTATAAATCACACAAATGCGTAATTGTTATCCAGTTTCTTCTACATACAATTCTTAATTTTTCTCCCGATCACTATCCATTTTGCACTTACTCTCTAAAGTGCAGCCAACAGTTTAGAGGACCTATCCCTAATAGTTCACAATAGATCATAATGTTAGGTTATAATGCGTCTGTATGTATTATTCTATCAAAATTGCATACTTTTGTCTCTTTCTGTTAACACTATTATGCCCCACAAGCCACAGCGGCAGCATATTTGATTTAGTCTATTAGGGTTGTTTGGTTCAAGGTGTTTAGAGGGGAGGGTAGAGGAAGGAAAAGTTTTGTGAGTTAGATAAAAAAAAATTGAAGTGGAGTTATAAAATTTTGACAAAGATGTACAATAAAAAAGTAAGAAAAGTTAATTAAAAACTCTTAACCCCACTTCTCTTATTTTTTTTTTTTTAAATCCAACTCAAAACTTTTTCCCCCTCCCCTCCCGAGTCGCAAAGATTTATAGTTATAGATTCTATCCAAGAGAGGGACACTTGTCACTGCTTGGCTTGTGATGTGTTACGATTTAGTCTTCAGTGAATCTCAAAAATCTGTAGTTATAGATTCCATCTGAGAGGGATACTTGTCACCGTATGGCTTGTGATGTGTTAACCACTTGATGTATGTACTGGTAGTATCTGGTTTTTGCCCAATCACTTGAGCAATCGCTAGCTCTCTTCTTACTCATCCTTTCTTGGCTATCAGCTACTCACTTCTTATCCTTCTTCAACTATCGCCTACTCACATGGGCACTTTTATGAAACATTTTAAGAGGTGAATGCATGAAACAGCAATTACCATGTTGATTGTGGAAGACATTACTAAATAATATTTCTCTTAAGTTCTGAATCTTATTCTTAACTTGGAATGACATAAATTGTATACCGACCCAATCTCTGGTTTGAACCTTCTAGTTGTGTTGATTAGGTCTTTTATCCAGTAAACCGTGCTGCTATGCAATTTTTGCATTATTTTTTGTTCTCCCCGTGATTCTTCATTCCCATACGTTTGGAACCAAAACATTTGGATTGGAAATACATGTATAACACTCTGGTCTGTTTTGGGTAGATACCATTGAACCTATTAAAGGATTGTAAAGCTTTGCAGAACATATCTCTTCACAATAACCCTATATCAGTGGATGAGTTTCAGCAGGTATGGTTTTGTGTTGATATGGTACTTTTCTTTGTCTTTGGGCTAAAGGAACAGAGTTGTCTAAGAATTAATACAATTTTAACGACGGTGAATACTCTTAGATGGATGGTTTTGAAGAGTTTGAAGCAAGGAGGAGAAAGAAGTTTGACAAACAAATTAATTCAAATGTGATGATCAGTTCCAAAGTTCTTGATGAGGGTGTTGATGTATGAGAGATATTCTCTGGTTAGTTAAAGCCACTTGCAAATCAAATGGGCTTTGACAGCTGTATAGTCTTTTGGTCAAGGAAAAACATATACTCTGCCACTCAGTTGAATAGGTATAGAAATTTTGAATCGAAGGCATTACTACGAATAACTTCCAGAAGTATATATTCCTATAGGTGATACAAGAGCCAACATTCCAACAAAAGCAGCTATCTTGTTGGAGTGTTCTTATAAATTTTGCAGCACAGATTATTTGTTCCCCTTGCAAATTTTGTTATTTGTGAAATATCATTGTCATCTGTCTATTGTAAGAATATGTAGCTCGTATCTCGTAAGTTTGTTGTTTAATTTGTTCTCACAAACGAACGAAAAGTTTCCTTTCAAAGTACTATATAATTTTGGGGCCAAAAAAAAAGTTCTGCAGAACATGCAAGGATTAACTCGTACCTACAACAATTTCACATATTGAAAATATTGCCTGATTTTCACGAAAGTTGGGGGAATAATCTCAATAGAACCATAACCTTGTTCATTTGTCTTTAGATTATTCTTCTTTCAATGTACTCTACTAATCAGGTAAGTTTTCATGCTAGTATCTTTTGAAAAATGAGTTGCCTTATTCACAATATATATTTGTGATACAATTTGATATATAAGATTTTATGGTAAATATTAACATTGATACAATTATGTTACATTTTCAGGAGAACAAATCACTTGTAATGAACACAAGAGAAGCAAAGACCAACTGAACCACCAAATCCTATTTTTGAACTGTTTTTTAATACATACAGGCTCAATTCATAATTGCTAACAAACATACAAAAGCAAATCCTAAACTTCCTAATAAAGGCAAAAATTCTTTCTATGATTCACGTTACTTAATATAGCATGTTCTCTGACGGGGCAAAAAAATATAGCATATTCTCTGTAAATGAACTTAAAAATAAAAGAATTAAATAATACGACCGTATTGCAATGCAATTTTCCCACCGCATTAAATATTATTAGCAAAATAAAAATGAAATTGGACTTAAAGAGCCGCATTTGAGATCTACGTGTATTCACCTGATTGGGCAGATAAATAGTGAATGGCAGTAACGTGTACAGAACAGATGAGAATCTACCTTATCACTGTCTCCAAGATTCCCCACCCACAGAAATCACATCGGGCCCAAAAAAAGCGGCGAAAACAAAACATTTCACACAATCTTCCCTCTTACCGCATGCCACGTGTCAGAACCTCCTCATTCTATGATATAATTCAGAATCTGCCATCAAAATCCCCTTCTATGCTGTCCCTTGTATATCGCTCTCGCTTTCTTCCCTTCATCCTCAGAATTATAAGGGCATTTCCCGTAATTAACACAAGATACGTGCCCTTTGTTTAGTCGTTACGTCGT
>JANTPZ010083852.1:0-20877 GCA_025593235.1 Vachellia pachyceras
TTGGGCCTATAGCTTGACCTCTCTCGCTTGGGAAGCCACCTTTCTGGATCTGGAGGAGGACCTGGGTTTGCAGGGTCAAACCCTTTGGGGTACCTTGGCTTTCTCTTTCTCTTTTTCTTAGCTTTTGTTTTGTTCTTCCCTTCCTCGAGTGTTTCAACCACACTAACGTTAATAGAACCCTCGACATGTTTTGCTCCAGAAGTCTTCTCTAAGCTATCTACATCAATACCCTTCAAACCAGGTAATGGCTTCAATTGCTTTTCGTAAAGTTCTGCCTTGTTAACATCCATGCGGGCGACTGTTGTAACCAGCCCAACTAGCGCCTCTATGCTTCCTCGACTTTTCACAAGCTCCTCATACAGACGAGCCGCTTCCTCTTCCCTGCCATGCCTAATCTTGAATGAAGCAGCTTCTTGCATAATAATGTCAAGCTTATTGTCCTCTGTCATGGCATTAGACCACCATTTGATTGCAGAGTCGAGCACTGCAGCTGCACCATCAATGTCACCAGCACGCTCTTTTAGAGATACGAGGGTGGCGACAGTGGCTGGTTTGTGCAGGATATCTGTTATCTTAGCCAGAGAATCTGCTGCAATGTGAGGGTGGCCAGCAGCAGCAGCCACCTGTGCCCTTGCCAAGTAAACAACTTTGGACTTCTCAGGAAACTTATCAGCAAACTGTGCTAGTATTTCCTCAGCTCTCCCGGCTTTGTTCTCTCTCACCAGCAATGCAGCTTGAAGTAAAATGGGCATTACACTGTCAGGAAACATGTCTGGTAGTCCAGAGACAAGTTCTCGGGCCTATAATTTCATAGTGCACAGTAATTATCAGGGAGGCTCACTTGTCAAATAGCTTGTCACCCACATTTTGAAATTAAAAAAACACTGGCAAATTTTTGCGTCAGTGACGAAAAGGGTGACGAAAGAAAATGAAGAGAACTTAGATGAAAAGTAAAAAAATGACCTGGTCCAACTTATTGACATGAAGAAGCAGAAGCACCCGATTTGTATATATGACTTCCCTTTGTTTGGCTGAAAGTTTCAAGTCCAGTCCATGAGCAAGCTGAAAGCTTGGTGCCTCTTTCTCTTTAAGCCGATCAAGTTTCTTTAGGCTATCAGAAACATCTTTTGGACCTTTCAATGAAACAAGATTGTTCACTGCCACTGCAATTGACGATTCATCAGCCAGATCTCGTTTAATTATATCTGTATAACCCTCCATAGCATCTTGCCTACGCCCAAGAAGCTGTTCATACATCACACTTGATTCAAATTAGTGGCTCTACAGAACCAACATTTTTCTTAAATGAAAACACAAGTATTGAGATTTCAGAATTTTTACCTGCTGGACATAGGCCAATTGTACAGCTATAGGAGACAACTCAATTTCTATTGCATCATCAGCTGCGTTATCTTCCATAAGTATCTCTTGACCAATTCTGACACAACAAACATAACATGACTATTAGCTTATGTAGGGGCAAGTTTCAGAGTAATAAGTTTAATGCGTATCAGAAGACATATAATTGAAGATGAAAAACTGATTAGCAAAACAGACAACATGGTGAAATCTAAAGTCTAAAACACAAATAATCAACAATAAAATTCATCTTGTCTCTTGTGCCTCATTCCCTATGCCTATTGAAATAAGCTGTCGAATCTGAAGAACACTATAACATATAGTTTCATTCATTTGGTTACACAAAGCCTTATAAAAGGGAGATATTAAACCAGCATATAATTTTTAAAACATTTTGTTAAAAAGGTTCACTTAAAGTTCCTCTGTATATTATCTTAAATCACTGTGTATATAAGTTTATTCATTGTATCCTAGACCACATTGGCACAAATTATTATAAACCAGCTGAAGAGGAAAAAAAGAGCAGCTATTATGCAATGTTTAATTACCCACACTTTTAAACTTACCTTCGAGCTGACAGCAAGAGTTGCTCTGCATCAGTGTGCTTATTCATTTCAATTAAAGAACAAGAAGTGTTGTATGCCAGCTCAAAGCTACTAGTTGGCTTAACACGAAGCAAATCCAGTGCTCCTTGGACTTCAGGTGCCCTTCCAGCCATAACTAGGCCAGCAACAGAATTTATTTCCAAGTTGTCAATCCTGGATTTATAAAGCTTCTGGTAATTATCCGCACAAGCATCCATTTTCCCTAGACGATACAAAATCTGGGATTCCAAGAGCATGGTTTCATCACTTCTCTCTTGTCTTTTCAGGGACTCCAAGGCTTCATTTAATTTGTTTTGTCTGTATAAGCAGTATGCCTATTTAGAAACAGCAAAAGGGAAAAAGCAATATCAATGGTAAGAATTGTTCCACTTGAGCACACACAAGATGCATCCATACAATGAATTCCCACGAATTAAATCATCAAGAAAAATGTTCATATTCAAAACAAAAGAATGTTGAGCACACACAAAACAAAAGAATTGTTCCACTTGAGCACACACAAGATGCATCCATTCAATGAATTCCCACGAATTAAATCATCAAGAAAAATGTTCATATTCAAAACAAAAGAATGTTTCAAAACAAAATGAAGCTTGCATGCATATATACATACAAAATGCATGAATGCATGCATATCAGAGTAGTAAGTCTCGCTGCATGAATTGACAAGCTTGAATAAAGGCAAGACATTCACTGATCCACCAAAGAGGTACAAGCACCTTTCATCTCTTCCAAATATTCAAGCACTTAGACACTGGCAAAAGAGTAGCCAATAGTAAATAGCACATGGGTCACGACATATGCAACCAGATTATTCACATTTATAACAGCCAGATTACACTTCTATGTACCATTTCATCCTGGATTGTACCTAACATGCTTCATGCCTTTTCCATTCAATCATCTAAAAAATCCACTACTTGTTTCTACAAGAGATATATTAAAATAAGATAATTATATGAGACACAAAGTAGAGGAAAAGAATTTCATGTTAAGATACATAACAACCATATTCTTTTTTGCATTTCTTGATGCAGCTAATTAGAGTGTATAAAGAGTGCATCTGGATGCAAAGTCTAAACTACAGCGGAGAAATACAGCCATGAGTAAGGGGACAACACAATATTCGCTTAATTTTCCAAAACAATGAGCATCTGATTCTGAGATTTCAATTTAATAAAGTCAAAATTGAGTTAAATTCAATTCAAGCATCTCCAAACTCCGCTCCCAAAAGTCTGAATAACATTGATTATTGAGAAATTCCGGTTGATTTCTTTGTTAAAAATCATTTTCATTGCACTCCCTCATGGCCTCATGGATTAAATTTCTCCATGCAGCAACCAAGCTTGGTCACAAACAAGCACATCTTGATAAATAATCGAATTACCAAAAAAGTCAATTTATTAACCAGAGCATCACAATGGAAGTCGAATTTACATACTTTTAGGAAATTGATATCAGCCGGTGACTTCGGAGAAGATTGAATCGTGGAGAGTGCCTCTCGAAATCCATCAGGTTTATCAGATTTGATCAGTGCCACAACTTTGCATCGAAGTGCATCCTCATCGCCAGGTGCAATCGAGAGAACTGTAAATGAGTTTCAGACATCACAAACAAAGGCAACTGATATAAAAAGGGAGGTAGGGTCGCCATACAAATCAACAAAACTGAGAACAATTATAAGAGCAAAACGAACTTTGATCTGCTACTTTAACAGCATTTTTGAAGGCAGAACTCTGTATGTGTTTGTTAAGCGTCGTGAAGAGATCTTCGATGGGCGGGAGAGGCTGTGATGCCGGCGAAGCAGGCTTCGGCTTATCCTTCGACTTCGGAGCCATAGAATCCCTCCGGCTCAAGACCAAATCTTTTCTCGCACGCCAAACAGGGAAAAGAGATTTGATTTAGCAGTGCACTTTTGTGCTAGTATCTCAGCTACCGGCGTCGGTCCTCTCCCTCCAGAAGTTTTGCCCTTTTCGGATTTCTCAGAGTTCCTTTTCCTCCCCAGGCTGCCAAAGCCATGGGTGGGCTCAAGTCTAAAATGATTGATAGGCCCAACAGATTTTTAACTATATGTGGACTCAGGGCTTGTTTGGTTGGAGGGAGGGGGAAGGGGATGGGAGGGGATGAATCCATCCCCATGTTTAGTTTAAACTTTTGGAAGGGAGGGGATTCAAAATATGCCCCTTCATTCCCTCCCCTCTCCTTATTTTGGTTCCCTTCAAATTGGGGGTTTTTGGAGGGAAGCAGAAAATTATGACTAATTTACCCCATCAAATATTATTATATCCACATCTATACCCCTGGTAGGTTAAAACCCATCGCTTCTCAACTTTTTCCTCTGCTCTCTAGAAGCAGTTCAGTTAACCAGCACTTTATTCCTCGTATGCTCTTTGGATGTTTTGCCATTTTACAAGTTGGATTGAGGTGGCAAGTTAAGCATAAACTAAATATTGTAAAAGTAAGCTACAAATAAATCCTATTTTTTAATTATTTAAATAAATTATATGAGATAGGTACCTTAATAATTGTTTTGATTAATTAAATAGAATGAGTGTTTAATTTTCATGAGTGAAAACTAATTTAAATAAATTGTATAAGTAAATAAGTATAAATGAACATATAAGGGTAAAATGGTGAATTTATTACTAACTTTCCTCCATTCCCCTCCTGAACTAAACAAAATATCATTAAAAATCATTATCTTCCTCCCCCTCTTACTAAACCAAACAATGTAATCTTATATCATTCCATCCCTTCCCATCCCCTCATATCCATCCCTTACCTTTCCCCTCCATCAAACCAAACATAGACTAAATAATTGGAACCATGAAGTTAGGCCCAATTGATTTGTTAGTATATGAAAAGGCTGGCCCTCATAGTTTTGTTCCTCATAATTTCCTTCAATTTTGATTTTGATCTCTGTAATTTCAAAGTTTATTTTTAACTCCTAAAGTTTAATCCGTCTGGAACTGTTAACCCCGTACTTTCAAAATATCTAAATCAGGCTTTAACACGGTTAAAATGCCCAATGTGTCGCAGACAGTGTTATTTCATTTGGAGTAAGCTGATCATTGGGTATAAAAGTTGCTTACTGATGACTCCTTTTTGGAAAAAAAACATATGAAAGCAAAAGAGGGGTTTCAGTGTTGGGCAGAGAGAAGGAAGTAGTGAGCGCTTCCTAAAACTGTATGTTTAGTACTCTTTGTCCAACCGTGTCAGGAAATAGTGGGCACTTCCTGACACGGTTTCAGTATTTGAGATTTTTGGTTATGACAAAATTATATATTTTCTCTCCAATTTCTTTGTCGAACCTGAAACTTATCTCTATTGTGTCCGTTTGGTAAAGTGGTAGAGAAGTACTTATGGGCTTATTCACACAAATCAAGGCAAATATGTGGAGGAGATTGTCTCGTTTTACGGAAAAACACTGTTTAACGTACTTATGGGTATAAGTGGGGAGTTGCCAAACAAGCCCATTGTGTGACACTTTATATCGATTGTTGCTTGCATATCTAACTTCCCACTTTCAACATTCTTCAACTTCTCTGTCCAACCTTTTTTGAGGTCTTGGACTTCGACGCACTGTTCCCTTGTCATGATACTTCTCAACCTTCGCCCTATTTTCAACAAATCTACTCATAAGACATGTTCGGATCCAATTAAGCATGCTCACAACTGGAAGTTTTCTTGCCTTCAACAATCTACCATGAAATGACTCTGTAATGTTGTTGGTGATCATATCACATTTACTAATCTCGTAAAAGTGTGACCTGGTCCAACAAGTCGGAAGGATTCTGATCTAACCATATTTTTATATATTTTTTTATAGATAATCTAGGGATCTTTAGCACATTTTATGAATTAAAATTACATGATTAAGCACTAATTTGGAACAAGAACATTTGCATTAAATTAAACCAAATTAAGGATAAAATGGTTTTAAATTGATAATTTATTTATGCAATTATTTTCATGAACTTTTGATATTATTTTGTGCTTAATTCTTGTATCAGGTTATTTTCAAGATTTGACAATTAAGCTTAATCCAAATTGAAGGTCCAGAGGAGAAGTTGGAGAACCCTAAATTTTTTGAATTCCCATCTGCCTCAACAAAGATAACCACACTGCCAGATCCATTCAAAACAAGCTGTTAGGAGACAAAATAGGGGGCCACGATTTCATCATATAATTCCATTAATCAGCATCACAACATAACAAGATTTTCAGCAGCTGCCAACTGGGAGATTTTGAATTCCTTGGATTCACGCTGTCTGTTACTGCAAAAGGATTCTCATATTGTCCATTATCCTCGCTAGACAGTTGCAGACCTAAAAGGATATAGGGCCACCACTCCAGCTTCCAAGCGACGAGCCGCCACTTCCATCTCCTCAATACTCAGCACCACCAGACGGGACCATGGACACAGCGAGAGAGAGACGTCGCCACCTCTTCCAACCTGATCCATCACCAGCGACCTCCATTCCTTCTGCGCAACCGCCAGACCACGCACGATAGACGCACATGCCGCCCAGTTCTCATTCTATCTGCACGAGGATTCACGCCTCCACCTCTTCCAACCTGATCCATCACCATCCATCGTCACAGCCACTTCCAATTCCTGGAGCACGCAGCATCGTCTGGGAGGAGCCTTCATTCACTCCTTACTGCTGCCTGGTTCTGCTCTATCCCTCACTACTCACGACGTCGCTGCTCACTTTCCTTAGACTTATGCTCTGCCTTCTTAACCAACACGCTGCCACCAGACGACGCACGCGAGAGACAAGGCGAGAATGCGATAAGCAGAGGCACGATGGATTAACCCAATAATCATATTCCAAATTTTTATTTCTATTTGCTAATTACTATTATGGATGTACATATGGAATTCACTGGAGTTGAATCTCAAGTAATGCGTGGCTAATTGTTTAGCCTGTTGGTGATGGATTGTTGATCTGAGCTCACTGAATTACATAGGGAGTTTTTCTATCTTTTTATTAGTCTAAAATTATGTATTTGGATTTCCTAGTTTTATGGATGATTGTATATGATTTTGGAAATGAGATGGATGTTTATTTGTCTCTGTTTGGATTTATTTTCATAATTAATTTTGGATTATGCATTATGAAACAAATATGAGTTATTGATCTATTGATGGCATTACTTTATTATGTTAATTAGCGTGTTATTGTCTAGTTAATATGATTTGTTGCTTTGGAATGTCTGATTAGCATTTCATATTAAAAGACTCATATTGCATTATTCTAATATTAATTGTGCATTAAACGGTTTTTAACAATACCTCAATAGGTGATTGTTAGCTATATTCGTAGGAGCTATTATTGATTGAGAATATTGGATTTGAGTGTTAACTTGAGATTTTACTAAATGTTTAATGGTTTTTCAACTCGCACAATTATTTTTGAGCGATGATGGTCACATCTCTATCACCAAGGGCATTCATCATTCATGAAGATAAAAAAGAATTCATTTAATTTAAATTCATTTTGCATTTAGTTTTAGTGAAGAAAATCAATTTCATAAAAACCCTTTCATTCGAATCATATTTTAGCACTTAGTTTAATTTAGGGATTTGAAACAAGGGCTTCTTGATAAGAGAATGATCTTAGAGTTAGTGCACTATATTGCATTAGTTTTATGTAATTTTTGATTGGGTCTTGAGATGACTAGAGACCACGAGAATTATATTCCCATCAAATAATCATGAGCTTCTGTCATCTACTTCATTTTGTTCACCCGTCATAATTTGTGGGCTGCCGCCAATAATCTCATATAACACTTCAAAAAAAGTTGCACAGCAATATACCACCAACGAGCACCAAACTCCAACCTCATTCCAATAACAAAAACAGAGCACCAAGTAACATATACGAATCACAAAACAAATTACACCACCTTGTATACAAATGATGAATACAGGTGCCTAGGATTTCTACTCCAACAATTTCAAGCCAACTTTGGCCTAGCTGTGAAGAAAAAAGAGCAATAATGACGCTCATTGGAAGGAGGAGGAGAAGCAAAGGATGAGCTCACGGCCAAATGAAACTAGATGACGGATATGAAGAGAAAACACCACACTTACAGAATCAATCGACGACCTCAAAGTAGTGGTAAAGATGTTGCCAAAATATCATTGGAACATGGGCGACTCTTGTGACCGGTGGCACTGACTTTCAACAACAACAAGTGGGTCCTCATTTGACCTAGTACTTTCTCCCTTTTCCCTTTAACGCATTTTCCATTCCATCCCCTCTTTTCCCTTTAAGGATGTCCTTTTTTTTTTAAACCAAGTCATCAGTCCATGTAAGCAACTTTTACACCCAAGTCATCAGGCCACCTCAGATAAAATAAAGTTGTTAGTGAGGCAATATGCATTTTAACAGTGTTAAAGCCTGATTTAAATCTTTTAAAACTATAGGGACTAATGATTTTAAATGGACTAAGCTTCAAACACTAAAAACAGAATTTTGAAGCTACATAGATCAAAACTAAAATGAAGGGAAACTAGGAGGATCGAAAGTTAGTTCAACCTAAATAAAATAATAGAAACGAAAGCAATGAAATGCAAAAAGAGATCATGCAAGAGTAAAGTGAGCCGTGTTAATATTGAGAAGGTTGTGCCTGGCTTCCTCGTGGACGAAGAAGAGGAAGAGGAAGAGGAAGAGAGCAATTTATTTGCCAGTAATGGCAACCCGCTTGCTCTCAGAATTGGAGGAACAATGGCGAATAGCAGTGATACTTTCTTGAGATATATATAAAAGGAAAGCTCGCAAACATTTTAATAAAATAATATGTATGTATTATTTTAGTAAGATCCATGTCCTTTCAAAACATTTTTCATCAAAATTTATTTTTCAAACATTTTCCACCAATTACATGTGGCCATGTGTGATATTTTTGAAATACTATCATTCAAATATAAACTTGAAAAATAGGATATATGATCATATATATATATATGATTGGAAAATGAAAACAAGTTTACTTTTAAATAAAATTTAATTTGCTTACATTTTACTTTATTTCATTTTTTATCATTTTACTTTCCCTTAATTTTATCATAATAATAAAATAAAATAAAATATAATTGAATGTGTAGTTTTTAATGAGATTCATATTCTTTTAAATAATCTTCCATAAAAATTTCAATTTATAACATTTATTTAAACAAATTTTCCTTTTCACAAAAGTCATTTTTATAACATTTATCTAAACATAAATTACATTACATTATTTAACTTATACCCAAAAGTCATTTTTTAAAATGCGTTCCGTAAAATAGTTATTTCTCCAACCGTTTATCCAAATAGACCCGAAATATATAAGATTGTACTATTCATAATTATAAACAGCATTTTTTGTTCATTGAACAAACAATTTAAAAAAATTTATTTTTATTTTAATCAAATATTATCTTTCTCATGCCACCATTTTCTCCTTTTTCATGTATTCTCTCATTCTCTTTATACTTATCATATTCAACTCATTTGATTTGATTACATGGAAGTAGATTACCTATAATACATATACATAGTGGGTTTGTTTGGCGGAGTGGTTGCAAAAGCCAAATGCAAGTTTAACAATATTTTTCCGCAAAACAAGATAATATCATTCACATATTTATTTAAGCTTGTATAAATGTACTTTTCTATCGCGTTCCCAAACGGACACACGGTTAATTCAATTGTTTTGGTTGGTACAATGAATTAATTTAAGATAATTTCGATTATAATAAATTATATTAAATCAAGTAATCCGCATAGTATAACTTAAACTTGTACAAATTGATATATGGACATTTATATTTTTCTTGAATCTACATTTAAATATTTATACTATTCATTTTTAATATTAATAGAATTAAAAAAGTATTTCACATTTTACTATTTTTGCATATAAAATATAAATATACATAATTTCTTTATAATACATTAAATAAATACTTTGTATCGTCCCTTTACATTACATCTATTACTAATTTCAGGAACCAAAGGAGTCTAGGTTTACAAGCATGGCTGAAAAAAATTCCAGTTGTTAAGCATATGCTGTCTTTAGCTAATTTAAATTTTTTTGTTCGTACAGCGGTAGTACTGCTTATTGTTGTTTATTACATCTTTTATTTTTGGAGTTTCTTCATCCGTCATTTCAATTCTGTCTTTTCACTCCGCCCAAAGCTAAACAAATTTCCCTCGCAATCGAAAGTTTGGCGACCGAGAAAAGACCGGAGACAGTGACGGGAAGTGAAGAAAAGGGTGCGAAAATGGTCAAACAGAAGAGAGACAGAAGCCTAGCCGCCTTCACCGGAGCTGCAGCTGTGGTTGCAATTGCCGTCAACCTTGCAATCAACGCCATCAAGCACCATAAGGAGAAAAGTCGAAGGAAAAAAGGTCCAATTATCTCTTACTTTCTTATCTTGGAGTTAACTTAGTTAGGCTGCCTGGCTTATTTTGGCCTGGTGATCTAATGTTACACACACATTGCTTTATGTTTAGTTTAAATGAATATATAAGTATTCATTTATATGTTTGATTCTTAAACCGCTTTGGGTAACGTTGTAGATCTTCCGGGCTCCAGTGTGCGTATTAACCTATCAAAATCTGAGATTCTTAAGTTGGCAGACCAAATCATTGCGAAGTCAAAAGAGGTCCATGATGCTGTTGCCTCTGTCCCTCTGGGCAAGGTATTCTGAATTGCTGTATGTCTTTATTTTGTTTGGTGCTATTCATCAGGTAGCTTCTTCATGCACCGTCGGTGTTTTTGACGGCATATTATTTGTAGCATGTTCTTACGGAGACCTTTAAGGATTTAATCCTCTCTTCAACTTTCTTGCATGTGTATGTTTCGAACTAGCTTCCCTCCATCTTGCTTTCATTGGTAAATTCGTAACCGTTTGTTGATATCAACTTCCCCGCCTTTTATATTAGTCGTCACTGTAAATTGTTTTCTTGGGCTTGCTTGACTTAATTGAGTGATCACAAACCGCAGGTTACATACATCAACGTTATATCACCTCTGGCAGAACTTGAAGCACAGCAATTCCCGTTGATACAATCTTGTGTTTTCCCAAAGCTGGTATCTTCTGTGGAGGGTGTGCGCAAAGCTAGTGGAGAAGCAGAAAGAAAAATAGATGCTCATCTTAACTCGTGCAGGTTTGGTTGATTAGTTTATTAGGAATAGGTGGTGGTTACGCTTAACTGTAATTAATAGAAGGGAGGAAAAGCTATGCATTCTACTAGAAGCGAAGGAAAGGAAAACTTAAGGTTTTCTTAGCCTTTTTTTTTCTGTTTTCATTGACTTATTCAATGTATGTCATTACAAGATATTAAAAGTTTAACTTTCTCTTCAATATAAGGATTATACAACTAAATATGATACTGTTCCATGAAATTGGATCAGCCTACGTGAAGATGTATATCTTGTTGTCAAGGCATTCGCAGCAAGGGGAGAGTGCATGAGTGCTGAAGCCAAATGCTTTGTTCAAATTCTGGTAATACAATTTCTACCTGTAATTATAATATTTTTGGGAACTTTGTTGAGAAAATGAACAATTGGGCTGCCTGGTAAACTCAATTTTGTATATATTACAATGTTATCCATGTGAAAAACAAAATCCAGATCTTGATTCTTGCCTAATCAGTGACAGGTGAGAGACTTTGAGCGGAATGGATTGAACCTCACTGCAACCAAGAGAGAAGAGTTACTTCGTTTAAGAGCTCAGATTGATGAGTTAAGCTTAAGATATGTACAAAATCTTAGCGATGATGGCAGTTTTCTTCTCTTCAATGAGTCTGAGTTAGCTGGATTGCCTCCAGAGTTTCTCAAGGTTCAGTATGATTTTTCTTCCCGACAAAATTTTTAAGTGACTGTAGAAGTTTAGACTTCAAGCATGTTTCCAAAATTTACCAAGTAAAAATTAAGTGAGTGCTTACATATATTGGATCTTTAAACTTATGGCTAATAAAATTTGTTCATTACAAGTATGGATAATAAGATATGGGCTTGGAGCCTCTAATACTCCATGTAATGCTCCATCTATTTCTTGTTTCTTTGGATCATTAGATTTTACGCAAAAAGACAGATATTTTGATATTTATGGTAATGAAGCCGTGCATTTTTGTGTTCTTTTAATGATTTTTCAAAGAAAAATATCCTAAAAGCATACAGTTTTGATTTATTTTCTTTGTTAATACTTAAAAAATGCAAAATTGAACCGTTTCATCATCATAAGATATCAAAATGTCTCTAATTTTATGTAGAAGCTAATGATTAAAAGAAAAATACAATTGGGAGGTTGGGGCATTACAAGGATCATTAGAGGCCCCATGCCTGATAAGATGGGATATACCCCTAAAAGAAGTTAAAATATGAATTAACAAAGAACACTATGACAAAGTGTGTGTTTGGGAACTCCGTTTGGAGAAAGGAGTTCCGTTGGGAGAAAGGAGTTTACGGATTTCTAGATGGTTTTGCAGATTTCAAGATGGTTTTTATGGATTTCTAGATGGTTTTTACAGATTTTGAGATGGTTTTGTCTTGCCTTACGTGTATCGTTTTGGGAACGAAGTTCCCAAACAAGCACAAAAGAGTCAATGAAGCAGCAAAAACTGTCCAATCACCTGCATATTCAATAGAGACCTCTTAAGGAAACTAGGAGAAGAACAAAAGTGAATATATGCTTCACTATTTTATCATGCATTTATTGTTGACGTAACAGATCATTATGAAAGATATTAGCATTTCTCTTGAATCAAATGCACCAAAGCACTGCAAGGGTTCTGCAGTACCTCAGAAATTTCACCTCCTTGTTCTTATCTAAATTCTGTGCAATGCTTTGAGGAATCAATTCAAGGTCAGCAGGCGAATCCATGGCCTCCAGTGACTCAAAAACTTACTTCATAATGAGTCAGCCATCATAAAATGCATAAGAATGGCATACATCAGTTCTGTTCATTCAAAATTAGACAGAAACACATATTCGGAGAAAGCTTTATTTGGTTTGTGGACCTACTATTCAACATTAGTATTATTCCGATTGCATATTTCTATTTAAACCAATGACTTGAAGAAGCATGAATTTCCAATTGTACCTGTAGTGCAATTCTCGGTCTGAGTCTGTCCTTATTAAGGGAATAACACTAGAATCAAGACTCTAAATTCTCCCCTTTAAATGGAAGAAAAATATATTGTCTATGAATTTTTTTTCTCCTAAAAATTTCAAGCAAAATGGAATTTTTAAGAAAATTTTGAACCTTTATGATTTCAGTAAACTATCCAGGGCATCTTTATTAGTTCACAATTGATCAGATCCCCTCAGCTTCCTGGACATGAATTATTTAATTGGTCTGGATAAGCTTTATATGTTTTTTTTAACTCTGCTCAAAAAGAGCTATTAATATGAGCACTCATTACTACTTTGGTTCTGGGTTGCCTTGAAAAAAATGTGCACTTATGTTTTTGAAACTTGGAATAAATTGATTCCATTACAGGCTTTAGATAAATTTGAAAACGGAAAGTTAAAGATCTCTTTGAGAAGTCATCATGTTGCAGCTGTTCTTGAACTTTGCAAGGTATGGAATTTGAAGTATTAACATATAATTGCATATTGCTTAGCCAACTGAGTGCTATATTATGGCAGGGTACTATATTGATTTTTGTGTCCCCTTGTACTTCAAAGCATCTGAGGTTCATGAATCTTAAATTTGATGAATTGGTATTATGATCTTTATAGTGGTTTGACATTTGAAAGTGGTAAAATGTCTCATTGTTCTTTTCCATGTGTCTTTTGTCCTGGAAAGGACAGAAAGATAGGCTGCCTGGAAATAGATGCAAATTACTGAATATTCTTTCCAAACTTGATTTTAACAAAAGAGTTGTTGTATATTATTATAATTTTATAAACGATTTACTAAACGATTATCATTCTCAAAATCTTGTGTAGAACCAGATGAAACCTACAACTAATTCTGTTGAAATATGTGAGTTGTAAAACAGTATGTGCCCACAGTAATGAAGGGACTGGCCGGGAGTAACATTATTGTCACTGTAGATTCTGAATTTATTTCATGTACACAAGCAGAACTCTTAGTGTTTCTGTATAGCATCCTTTATATCTATTGTTGTCATGGTGGTGGGCACTTCTTTCTTGTATATCACTATTTATGTGAGAACTTTACTCACTGCTTACATGGTCGGTAATATAAGCTTGAGTTTGTTAAGGTAGGAACTACAAGACGGATGGTAGCAAGAGCATATGGGAAGAGATCTGGAGAAGTCAATCTTTCACTTTTGGAAAATCTGGTAATTTTGTAAATGGAATCAATCATTACTAGGACCTCACTTTCTGACCCAAGGATGAGCTAATTGTGAGCCATGAACTCTGAAGCTTTTGGTTATTTGACCCAAAGCTGGCTTTTGCAGTGGGTCAGTGAATTGTAAACAATTATTTTGTACTTAAACTGCTAATAGGAGTTTGAAAATAGAACTAATAAACCATTAACCAAAAGCCGGCTTCTTAGCAAGTTAATGTGCTTGTTTGGCAACACTTAACTTATACCTAAAAGCACGTTCAACAGTGTTTTTCCGCAAAACGAGATAATCTCCTTTACATATTTGCATCGGCTTATGTAAAAGTACTTCTCTACCGCGTTGCCAAACGGACACATTGATTTGTGAGCAACTTTTAGTTATTATACTTGCTCTAACAAATGTGTTGGGTAACGCTGCAAAGTACTAAAACACCAGAATCTGGCTTTTTAGTAGGTCATTGAACATTGATATATAAGCAATCTTTAATTATCTTGTGACTAACTGTGAAATTTAGAGTGTTGAAGGAAACCAAAGAAAATGTCTCTTTGTTTTTTCCTTATCATTCAAGGCAGAATCTATTAATACAAATAAGAGAGATTCATGTTACGTTTGACTACAATCCATTATTCAATACCCAAACTAATCCCAATAAAATTGGAAATTCGAGGCATCCCAATCCTCTCCAACCTCTTTTGCAGATAAGGTAGGATAAGATTTATGTAAAACAAATTAAACATTTAGTCTTCAAATGAGAACATTCTGTAATTCTATATATGCTCTAATTCAAACAACTAATTCATGATTCGTAAGAAAATTGAATTCTTTGGACAACATTTAAAAATATGAATTGCGAAGTTGTAGATCAGTCATTTTGATCAAATTGTGAATTGCATTTGGTATTCACATGAGCATATTTAGGCATTGACTTTATATGATCCTTGATTCTGTATTTACTGTCATGTTGTTTCTTGCATTTTCATTATGATACATTCGTATAATCTTGTTAATTATTTTGGCATGATTCAGGTGGAACAGCGACATAAATATGCTCGTTTATTAGGGTATTCAAACTATGCTGAATATGGTGTTGATATTAGGATGGCTAGGACACCTACAAAGGTTTGTAAAGTTGTTCTAGAGTCAAGCTCAATAGGACCTTGTCCAATCATGCCACCTAAATTAATCAATTAGATATATGGGAATTTTTTGAAATAATTCATATATGCTTCACTAAATTTTATGACGCATCCTGTATTAATGACCAAGCAAGACTTGTAAAAGATATCTGTTATTAAAGACCGAAGTGAGTATGGTAAATATACATGATCATCAATAAACTCATATTTCTTTACAGGGTTAAAATGTTTTAAGCCAATTTTCATCTCTGCATATTCAGTACATGCTTGTTTCTGTTGCATGATATCAAAGGGTACCAAGTATCGATATTTGTTACCAAATAACTTCAATATTCTCACCTAAAAAAAACTTCAATACTAATAAGTGAGTTTTGTATTATTGAGTAAATCTATAATACTTAAAAAGTTGTTTCTAATTTGTTATACAAAAAGAAATCAAACTCTCAAGACCGATAGTGAATATGAGAGATAAATTCTTACTAGGTGTATTCTATTTCATTTGATTACAAATGATTGCACTATGGGACATCTCTAATTCTAGAGGAAAACAATCTTGATAAATTGTCTAGTTGAGAATGGATTTACATTTGTTGGGCATGTTCTAAGGGAAATGTAATCGGAATTGGAAACATTGTCTTGTTGTGATCTTATATTTTTCTCCTTGGGGTTTTTGTTTGATACGGACCTATCCTAAATTATATCCAGGTGTTTGAGTTCCTAGAAGACATATCATCCAGTTTAGATGACTTGGCCATGAAGGAACTTGATCTGTTGAAAAATATGAAGGTTTGTACATTTTTTTAGGAGTTAAGGGTCATTTTTGCCTTGGAAGTTTTAGTGAAGGATCACTGGGCAACTGCAAGTTTTTTTGGGTGCAATGTCATCCTAGAGTTTTAAATAGGCTCAATATTGGCTTGGAAGCATAAAAATGTAACAATTTCACCCCCACTGTTAGTTGACCGTTAGTTTTGACTGTTAATTGATCCAATCAAACCGAGGTGGCTTTGTCATGTAAGATATAATATTACCTTATTATCCAATCAAGCTGAGGTGGCGTTTCAGAAAAGCATTGATGAAAGGAATCCGTAAGGCCTATGGACGGTACAGTGAGGATTCAGACTTGCAGTAGATGAGAGGGACATATCCATGGACTCATCTTATAGAAAAGAACTGCAAAAAGCTCTAAAGGACATATCATTGACATTTTTGGATTGCCACCTCAGCTTGATTGGATGATGAGGTGACATTAATCCTACATGGTAGAGCTACATCAGCTTGATTGGGTCAACTAACGGTGGGGTGAAATTGCTATGTTTTTATACTTCCGGGTCTAACATTGAGCCTATTTAAAACTTGCGGTTGCCCAGTGATCTTTTGCGAAAATGTCCAGGATAAAAATGACCATTAGCCCTTTTTTTAGTATCTTTTTTAGTTTTATATCTTCTGATTACAAGTTTTTTTGTGTTTTCAGAAGAAAGAGGAAGGGGAGCTTCCATTTGGAACTGAGGATTTACTGTATTACATAAAACAAGTTGAAGATCAGAATTACAATCTAGATTTTGGCGAGCTCAAGCAATACTTTCCAATTAGTTTAGTTCTGTATGGGATCTTCAAAATTCTCCAAGATATATTTGGTATTGTCATATCTCACAATCCATTGGCTTTCTTCGATTTCATTGCCTTGACCATCAGATATTCCTTCAATTTATTAGCTAGAGTTCCTACCAATTTTGTAGATATATTGATTACTTTTTTGGGTTTGGTAGAATGCATGCTGATTCTCATTCTTGTATTCTCACGCAGGTTTAAGGTTTGAGGAAATCATGGGTGCTGAGGTTTGGCATTCTGATGTTCGTGTTTTCTCTGTCCTTGATTTAGGTTCTGGTGAACTCTTGGGTTATTGCTACCTTGATTTGTACTCAAGGTTTGTTCTCCATTCCCTGGTATCTTAGTGTTTTAGTAATTTATGTTTGCTAGCAGAAGTTGAAAAAGGCGGTTTAAATTTTTTACTATAACAGGGAAGGTAAATATGGCCATACTTGTGTGGTGGCTCTTCAAAACAATGCATCAACAATCAGACGGGCACAACAGGTGTTTTTTTTTTCGGAAAAAGGCGATTATGATTCATGTGATGTATTTATGGTCTATCATTTTGTTTTCAACTTGTAATTATAGTAACATACAAGTCATGCATATTTGTTGAATTCCCAAGTTAGGTTTGCGTTTAATTATTTATTTCAAAACATTGACTCTTGGCAATTGCATGGATAAAACTATTATCATTCTGTCTCCTAAAAGTTATTCCTCTGTAATGTTTTTCTGTATGTAGGTTCCAGTTGCACTATTGATCTCTCAGTTTCAAAAGGATGTTCACTGTAATTCTGGATTATTGCGATTTTCTGAAGTGGTCACCCTCCTCCATGAGTTTGGCCATGTGGTATGTCTGCTTTCATCTTAATGGTTCCCTAATCTGAGTTTGGCCATGTGGTAGTTAGGCCTTTATTATTAATTTTTCTGACCTTGTATTTTATTCAAGAAAAATTGGTTTTAATTTTAAATTTGTTGACCATTGTTCTTCAACCTTATTTTTATCCAAACCATTCGGCTTTCAATGAGTAAAAATCTGAGCATTGTTAAACTTGTACTCTTCATTGATTGTATTTCCATTTTTTTTTGTGCACATGATTTTTCTTATGGAATCTTTTCAAAATAAACTGCTAGGTTCAACAAATCTGCAATCGTGCATCATTTTCTAGACTTTCTGGGCTGCGTGTTGATCCTGACTTTGTGGAAATTCCTGCCCTAGTGCTAGAAAATTGGTAATCAATCACTCAATCAATATTTCTTTACTTTTTTTTTTTAAAATAAAATCACTGGGTTTTTGTTGAACCCAAGCTCATCCTTCATGCTTGTGAAAAACTGTAGGTGTTATGAAAGCTCTTCTTTGAAGTTGATAACTGGATTCCATCAGGTGAGTTTTACTGTCGTTCTCGCATGGTTCAAGTCTTTAATTATTTGGTCCCCTCCACCTGAAACCAGTGATAATTGTTGCTGATCATTTTTGAGTCATGCCATTCTGACTGTGCACTGTGTTGATTTATCTGGGGTCAGCTACACCAGAAATCCTGTCTCCAACACTGCATTCTTAATTTCATGACTCAAACAGTTTGGAACTACTAACACTGCATTTTTAATAGTCTCCATCTGAGATGGATCTAATAAATACTTTTTTAATCACACTATTCACTTATGAATTGTTTCATTTATTTACTGAGTTGCAGGATATTACAAAACCCTTGAAGGAAGACATGTGTAAATCAATTAAAAGATGGAGGAACTCTTTTTCTGCTCTCAAATTAAAGCAAGAGATTCTTTCCTGTATGTTATATCATTTTACATCCTGGAATTAAACTTCACATTTGATATTACTATCTAATAATGCATTTAGTTGTGTAATTGATAACTGATGTTTTTATTATATATCTTGTAATCTGCTTAGAAGTAAAAATTGATCAGAAATTTATAGTTGATTTTAGATGGTAGTTCTGTTGTCTCTGTTATTGCATTAATATCATAATACAATGTAGTGAATCGCTTTTATCAATTGGGATGTGACTCACTCATTTTCTGCAATTTTGATTCACACTGTTCAAAATTGCAAGGACTTATAATTGGGCTTCTATTGTATGCTAGAATCTAAATGTTTAAGAGAGCTATTATGTTTTCTATATTTTAAGTTTGTTGTAGTCTTAATAGTGTGAAACAGTATTTTGATGTATGTTATACAAGCAAGTAGTAGTTTTCGTTTTTATATGGAGCAAATTTTCGTTGTTATATAATATACATGTAAAATTTTCATTTTTTGGGTGAAGTACCATGTAATCAAAGTTTTCTATAAGGTGTCCGATGCCTATCATTCTCTCAATTCTTTTTATCTTTTGAGATGGTCGGAAGTATGTTGATGGAGAGAATCTGTCAACAGTACTTCCAATTTTACACGAGTGACTTTTTGCTGACAGGTCTTTTTGATCAAATCATACATTCTGCTGATAATGTAGACATTCTAGAGTTGTTCAAGCATCTTCACCCTAAGGTACATGAACTTGTGGTACATCCTGTATTAAGTTCATACTGTGAAATTAAAAAAAAATGAAAGAAAATTCTGTACAATTTTCATTTCTCAGGTGATGTTAGGCTTGCCAATGTTAGAAGGAACCAATCCAGCTTCATGTTTTCCATCCAGTGTTATAGGGTATGAGGCTGCTTGCTACAGTCGTATTTGGAGCAAGGTACGAGTAACTCACTGCTTCATCAAACACCATAGCCAAATATCTCAACATTTAAAACTTCATAATTAAATGTTCAGGTTTTTGCTGCTGATATATTTGCCTCAAAGTTTGGCAATGATGTTTCAAACCATCACGTTGGCATGCAATTCAGGAACAAGGTAAGTAATATTATGGCATTTTCCCCAAAAATCTATATTGATTATTTATTTGCTTATTTGATTAAACTATATCGGCAGGTATTGGCCCCAGGGGGATCAAAGGATCCCATTGAAGTTTTATCGGCCTTTCTGGGAAGAGAACCGTCAATTCAGGCTTATATTAATAGTTTTGCCTACTGCACTTCGTAGGGAATTTTAAGAGTATCATCGTGTATCGGCTCATCATTGCACGCTGGTTTTATTTATTGGCCCATAACTTTTGCTCTGTTTGGTTAGCCCATTTGGGCAACCAAAAGTCATTCCTGCGTTTACCGAGACAAAACTCCTCTCACATATTTACCTCAGAATCTGTGTCCGTTCTCCCAACGGGCTATCCAAACAGAGCCTTTTGTCTATTTATTGAGCTTCGTTTGAAAAGATCATATTTTATGATAATTGTGCAGTTAAATTTATATGCTTGGGTTGGTTATGCAGGTAGGTTTTTTTCCCCTACCAAGAAAAATATGTGCAGGTTGTGTTCTTTTGTTTGCCAAGTAAACATATACCAGCTGACCTAGTGCCTGTTTGGGAAGCCATTTTCCCAAACGGTGCACGTAAACCGAGACAAAACCATCTTGAAATTTGTAAAAACCATCTCGAAATTCATAAAAACCATTTTGAAATCCGTAAAACCATCTCGAAATTCTCAAAATACCTCAAAATCTGCAAAATCTATTTTTCCAATGGAGTTCCCAAACAAGCACCTAATAAAAATTTATGAAGGTAAATAAGTCCGCAGATTTTGTCACTTTAAACATCAAACTCTAGGCCAGGCCAGGTATTTGTAGGTCTATCAATATGTAATTTTCTTCTTTTCTTGTCTTTTTTATTGAAAATAAATTGCATGTTCCGTTGGAATGTCATTGTTTTGAGACATGATTTGAGCGTGAATGACCTGTTAAATCCGAACTTTATTAGATTCCCCCTGACAGGTTAGAGGGGGAGAGAGAAAGAAAAAGTTTTACAC
>JANTPZ010083853.1:0-34266 GCA_025593235.1 Vachellia pachyceras
CAACGATTATAGTTTGGGTTTGAACAAATTTTCAGACATGACTTACGAAGAGTTCAGCAAAATCTTCTTACATGAGTCGACTGATCGCACGATAAAAACCAACATGGCTGGAGAATTGGCGTCGAACAATGAGTCATGTCCAAATGCGCCTGCTTCCTTAGATTGGAGGCTATCTGGAGCTGTAACTAATGTTAAAGACCAAGGCTCATGTGGTAACTTCTTTTATAATCTAATTGTAGCGTATGATGATTGAACTATAACATGAAACTCAAGTTCATGTTCATGTATAGGAAGTTGTTGGGCATTCTCTGCAACGGGAGCTATAGAGGGAATAAATCAAATAGTTTCACAGTGGCTTCCGACACTTTCTGAACAACAACTCGTATCTTGTGATCGGAGTAATAGTGGCTGCGGGGGAGGGAACCACTATCTAGCACTTCAATATGTCCTTAAAAATGGTGGCATTGCCACAGAAAGAGACTATCCATATGCATCAAATGATAGTGTCTGCAATTCAACACTGGTTAGTGCTTATATGCGATCCCTTGTTTATGTTATAGGATAGTTTTAAAGAATATTTTTTGGTGTAATTTCGGTTGTGCTGTTAAATTGTTTTAATTTGTTATGATGCAGGAAGCAAATAGGAAATTTGCTACTATTGATGGCTATACTTATTGGTGGAACAATCCTATATCAGAAAATTCTCTCTTTTGTGCCGTTGCAAAGCAACCTATCAGTGTCTCCTTTCTTGCAACTCAAGATTTTATGTCATACAAGACGGTAAGTAATCTGTGTGTGTGTGTGTATCGCTCATAACTAATTACTCAAATCATAAATTGATGATAAGGATCCTAAATAAAAGCATTTATTACTTCCACTCTATTCTTATTTTATGTTACCTTTGATTCTTCATATAAAATCCATTTAATTTTTTTGAGAAGATTAAACAGGTTAAATAAATTATTTAATTATATATTCTGAAATACATATGTATATTACTGTATTTATAAGTTAGACAAATTAGTTTGAAAAAAAATAATAAGCATATCAGTCAATTAGCTTTCTTAATCTTTTCATAAAAATCATTTAAGTCTTATATTAAGGATTAGAGATATTACATAAGAGATAACATATAAATAACTGAATTGGGTAGATAAAAAGGTTAATTAAAATTAGTTAAAGACAATAAATAAAGGGAAAATGTATTTTATTTTCTAAATATATTCTTATTTATGAAAAGACAGAATGGTTGGGAGCGGATGAATAGGAAAACAGGTACATGTACGTGTGAGATAATTAATGTAACAATATAATCTGTTATTAATGAGGACAAAAATGAAAAAATTTGATTAAAAGTTCATATACCCTTTAAGTGTATCCTATAAATAATCATGCCACCCCCCAAACTTTATCTTAAAGGAGTATATGGGATCGGATGAAGTAATAAATTAAATGTTTTTCATTTTCATTTTAATACCATTACTTAATTTGTTATTGATAGGTTGTTACTTATTAGAGCGGGCATACAATCCATTAGCATGGAGTTTAGTATAAGTTGTTGCAATTCCCTACAATTTTATACATATTCTAATATAAATTGATGATTCCAAGCATCACAATTATCACATCATATATCACTATTATCCATGAAATGAGACACATTTGGAAAGTTTAAAGTTGTTTTCTTAATTTCAACAGGGAATATTTGATGGGGCTAATTTTACAAGTAATTCATGTGAACATAATCACGCAATGTTAATTGTGGGATATGGTTCACATGGCGATGGTCAAGATTATTGGATCGTCAAAAATTCTTGGGGAGTCTCTTGGGGACAATGCGGTTATGTATTGATCAAAAGAAACACCGGTGCCACTCTAGGAGCATCTAACATAAACTGTGCTGGTTCTTTCCCAATCAAGAAAATTAAATAATTGATGAAGTACACCTCCAACAATAATTGATGAAGCCAATGAAATAAATTGTTGAGTCGGATAATGACCAAGTGATGTGCCTTTAAATAAGGCTTATGTATGTCTTAGTTTTGGATTAATAAAATCTTCATTTTGATATATCTTTTGATCTTCAAAATAAATGGAGACTGTATTATTTGTATTGTACCAGTAATGAAGTTATATGAGAGTCTTGGTCAAATAGAAAAATTTTAGTTAAGTTGTGAAACAGTAATTCATGGAGCTAAAGATAATATATTTAACTCTCTTCACTAGCACGTCTAACAGATTTTTAAATGCCCAAACCACCTTAATTGATTTTCTACATCTTCCTATCAACACGTATCGTACTAACTTCTTGTGCACAACCAATTTACATATCTTATTTTCTTCTATGGCCACACATCTCTTTACATTCCTATTTTTTATGCACAACTAATGCCAAACAATTATTACTACCCTTTTCGGTTAACAATATAAATCATTTTAACAAATTCATTAGAAACAAGAAATGATATGTAACTCATTAAATTTGTTTTAAATTGAATTTTCCCCCAAATTTACACTTATTAAATAAGGTTTTGAAGGGAGATAAAGATGAGCCACATAAGATTACTTACATGGCTAAAATTGACAAGTAGTTATTAATCACTCTCAAAATGACTTATATTATGTATCAAGACATTATTTTAGAAGTTATTTATATTATGGATCAAAGGTAGTATATCGCATTGTTGGTCTATTAATAGTTCAATAAAGCTTTTCTTATAAGCTTGATAGATACATTATGGTTACAAATGGCTCAGAAGGCCTTTTCTCATACTACCCACCCAAATTTTGATTTTTTTTTTTGGTTGAGAACCAAATTTTGATTTTGTGCATGACATATATCTCTATCAATATCGAACCTAGATACCTAAACTTGGAGTACACTTGTGGATGCGATGGTCTGGATTCTAATTTTTCATGTTTAAGTAATTTCTAACTTTTCTCTTATAATTAATTTTATATGTACATTCTAGGATTTTAACACTGACATTCCAAATTTTATCAACTAACAAAGTTTTGACGATTAAGCTTCCAATTCTTACTAGTCAAAATGCGATGAAAACTTTGAAGCTCTAAATATATATTATACTTCCCAGAATTTGACATTGGTTATATAACATGTAAAGTAGCTACAGCTCAATTTCTAGTTTTTTCAATTAAATATGCAAGAAAAAATGTAATTTACATGCATGTTCCAATAATTTAACAGTAATGTCCCAAATTTTGGGGCAATGAAGATGAATTGTTTGTCTATATATGCATGTGATTGATGACTCCAAAGTTGGGCCAAGTTGCAAAGGATTGTTTTAGCGCAATCACAGAACTAATTGGATGAGAGAGAGAAGGTCGTTCTTTGTATTTGGAGGCTGAGGATCGAGTGGCTCAAGTCTTTGATGAATGAGTCAAGTCAATTAGTCAATTAGTCTTTCTTTGATCATATTTATAAGTTACATTCATAATTTCTCACACAAATAAATGAAAACGTTAAACCTTATTAACTGTTCTTTAAAATTTAATTTTTTTTAATTTTATCCTTATTTAATATACATTTTACCCCAACAACAATTGTGTTTATCATGCCATGTGTTTGTGTGACATGGAATAGGCAGATGACAGCATCAATTTTCAGAATGTAATAAAGTCGAAACGTGACAATGATGCTTGGATTATGTGATTTTGGGGTCAAGGATGCGTAACGTCTTTGATCAGGAAACATGCCAGAAGACGACCGCTGAAATACTTTCAGTGATTTTATACTAGATCTCATCCACAAAATTATAAGGCTAAAGTATATATTACCTCGGATCATTAACATGAGAATTACGTAAAAAAACTAAACAAACTGCTTAATTATAATATATATTATGAAATATTTATATGTATTATCAGACCGTATATTAATTTATAAGTAGAATAAATTAATTTAAAAAAAATGATAAATATAACAGTTAATTAGCTTTCTTATTCTCCGTGAAATAAAAAATCAAAATCGGTTCTTATATTAAAGATCGGGGGTAGTATTTAACTATTCAAGTATGCGTCAAATTTCAAATTTCAATTTAATCATTTAAGTTTATAAAGTATATTTTTAACTTTTTAATATAAACACCATTGATCTCATTATCAGAAAATGTTGCCTCGAACAAATTTAAATTTCACATGTTAGAAATTTACGCGGAACATGTTAAACATGGTTAAGTATGTGTTGATCCCAAACAAGCCTCAAACGAAAAACAAATTATTTCAGGGTGAATTTATATATTTAGACTTCGACGGGGGGAAAGGTGATTTTAGTTAGGGAAAAAGGTGACTTGAGTTTAGCTAAATGAGGCAGCTGTAGATAGGTCTTTAGACTAAACATATGAGGGATGCGTTGAAACAAATTTATTGTTAATTAATTAGCTTGTTTTGATAAGCTATTTAAAATAAAATTAACAAGGTGGGAACGGGAAATAGAAAGTTTCATGTGTTCTTGGAATCTAAAACTGACAAATATTATCAAACTTGAAAGAACAATAATTGTGTGAGAGGTGATATAATATAAAATGAAAGGGGCACTAGTAAAAACTTATCATATACCTATGGATGTTTCCTGCGGATTTGAATCCATAGAAAAAAATACATGCTGATTTGAAATCCGCAAGTAATTAACTATGAAAAAAATTCATAGGTATTTTTTCTGCTGATTTCAAATCCGCAGGTAAATATATTGCAGGAGCAGGTAACTATACCAAAATCTGCAAGAAAATCTCTAGGAATACAATATTTTTATTTTGTAGTGGAGTGCTTTGTCAAATCTCATACTCTCTTCGCATCATCCACTCCATAGTATAAATCACTTTAACAAGTTTATTACAAATACAAAATCATAATTAACTCATTAAATTCATCTTAAATTAAAACATTTTTTCAACTTTACCCATATTAAATGAGTCTTTGCTAGAGAGAAAAATACTTATATACTTCCGGAGTGTCACATCATCTATGCTCTGCTGAATGAAAATGTTCAAAGCATCATATATTCTGGATTTCATATACTATAAATTTCTCTTAATTATTTCTCTTTTTTATAACCTATTATAACAGATATTTATTATGGAAAAAGAGAAATAATTATTAAGAGAAATTTATAGAATATAAGATTCACAATAGATGACACTTGGAATATTTTCATTGGGTAGAGTATGGATGATATGGTACTGTGAGAGTATATAAGTATTTTTGTCAAATCATTCTTTTAGAAATAACTTATAGCGAAGTAATAGCAATATGACCGCAATTGACCTAAAAATTCTTTTTGGGAACATTGACCCCTTCTAAGGTCATCCGATCACAGATTATGAGCTTGATTAATGGCGCTTCCTAAGGAGTCAACCACAGATGCATTACGGGCAAAAAAGGCAACCTAAATTGTATTCCTATATTTATTGCTATAACGCGCATTTGTGAAGGCCTTCGTTTTCAATTTTTCTCGGTAATTTTGTGAAATCTTAAGAGCAATTTTTGGGTGCAACTTGCTACTTCTTCCCATTCAGAATATAATTCACTTTTAGAAAAATTTTGTTGTTCAAAATAATCTTTTTCACCCTTATTCTAGGACGCCTCTAAGATAATTTTTAATTTATAATATAATTCATTGGACAGCTATTAATACTTGTTTGTCAATTTTACTCTAGTAATTAATACTCAAATATGATGCTTGGTATTCTCTCTCTGTGCTTTAAAATCTCATTAATAAGGATAAATTTAAAAAAATTTATCAATTAAAATATTTAATAACTCAACTATTATTCTTTAATTCTTGTGAATTAATTTAGAATGCACTATAATAAGAATCCAAACATTTCAATAACTTAAAATAACATTTCCAAACAAATCGAGATAAAACTCTTCTTACATACTTATATGAAACCGGTAAAATCACTTAAAATAAGTTAATTCAAAGTGACCAATTTCTCAGAGTTTACGTTGCATTAACAGCTTTATTCCAAATACGTTCGCATTCTTAATTTCAGTGTAAGGATACAGAGAATGAAAGGAATGCACATAACACTTATAGTATACTCCCGCTCTCTGGTTCATCTTTTAATAAGTTTTCTAGAAAGAAATCTTGAGCATTTTTATAAGCAAGCTTTGTAGTTTCAAGGAGCATTAATGTTTTTTTAAATAAGCCCATATTAAATAAGGGTTTTGGGAGAGAATAAAAATTAAATTGAAGGTAGAGTTTAGTGTGATTAATAAGGATAACATTCCCTCCATTTCTATTCATAAGCAACATCCTCCATATAGGTTTGGTCCAATATACCAGCAGCATTTAACTTTATCTAAAAATTTAATGCACTTTTGTTACTTTTACCCTTTAATTAATTACATATTTCTCTCATCTCTTTTTCACACTAGCTAATTATCTTCTTAATTAAGGATAATTTGAAAAAAGTACATCTATTACACATTTTTTATTTTAACTAATTTTAACCAAAAATTCATTTTACGTAATTTGAATAATTGTTGCCTATAAGAAGAACAAGATGGAGTATTAAAAATAACTTAAATTTCATGATAAATTTAATATTTTTAATTATTTTTATTGATACATTGAATTGGTTGGCTAACAATGTTTCATGATTTAGACTACAGCAAAAATGTTTTAAAGATTGTTTATACAACCGCCAATCTTTAAACGATTACTTTTACATATTCTAAATAAAACTTTAAATATCATTAGTTCTACTTTAAAATTTAACAACTTTTTAATTTTATCCTCATTTAGTATACATCGTAATACATTAAAATGAAATCAACATATAATAAACGAAAATGGTAAAATTGTATATTTACATAAAAATTTAATAAGATAACTTATAAATATGACTAAATAAAATATTCTCCCTCTCCCATAAATGAGATGAGAGGAGTATAAAATACTAGACTATTCGATCAAATATTAAAAGAAGACACATTAATGAACATGAATCACGCCATGAGATCAATGGACTAGCTAGACATTGTGAAAGCGTGATATACAAGTCAAAAGAAAATACACAACATTTAGCGTCCTCTCCTTTTTTTCATAGGTAGGGCCTCAAACCCTCAAGAATTACTCTATATATATGCCTCATGACTCATCTCATTTCCATACGCAAGCTTATTTCAATTATTTCAACATATCATAATATCTGCAACATAAAATATAAGCATGGCACATTTCTTCACCACGACTGGGTTGTTCCTTCTTTCCTTGATTTGGTGTTCCATTCTGATGAGTCTCTCTTCAGGATTCCCTACTAAGAAACTCGGTTTTCCTTCGAAGGGAGAACAGGACGAGTTTGGGATATTCCAAAATTGGATGAAGGAACATGGAAGAACCTACCCAAACTCTGAAGAGAGTGAAACTAGATACCAAATATTCCAAAAGAATCTCAGGCATATTACTGAGATGAATGCTAGATCAAAATCTCCTTCCAGCTATCGCTTGGGACTCAACAAGTTCGCTGATATGAGTCCCGAGGAGTTTAAGGAAATGTACCTTCGTGGGCTGAAGATGCCGTCCAATATCGCCCCCGCCCCCGCCACCAACACCACCGCATCGGATTATACGGAGCAGGACTCTTGTGGAGCACCTGCTTCCATGGACTGGAGGCAAAGTGGAGTTGTCACTGGAGTTAAAGACCAGCAATTGTGTGGTAAGCCTCTCTTGTTCAACAAAATTAATGTAGGTGTACAAATGTATTTTATTATTCATGAGCATAGACTTGTTAGATATATTATAATCACGAATCCCATACTGGGAAGCGTCACAAGAGAAGTGAATTTTATAAGTTTAAGGGGCTCTCCCATCCAATAAGGCCCTTCCAATGGGAAGCGGGAGGGCTATACACGGATGGTCATGACAAGTGCTGTGGAGATGGACTAATAGATTTACGTTTAATGATTCGTAGGTAGCTGTTGGGCATTTGCAGCTGCTGCCTCCATTGAATCAGCACATGCAATAGCCACACAGGAACTTCTTAGCCTTTCTGAACAAGAACTCATAGATTGCGATTCCAAGAGTATGGGTTGTGACGGAGGATTGACCTCTTCTGCCTTTGATTGGGTTGTCAAAAATGGTGGCATTAGCAAAGAAGAGGACTATCCTTATTCTGCTCAAAAGGGTTCTTGCAGAGCCGGCACGGTTTGCCTCTCGCTCCCTCCCTCCCTCCCTCTCTATACATATTTATCTCTCTGTGTGTGTGTCTCTCTCTCTCTATCTCTCTACACATACAAACTTCTGTCGGTCTGACTTGGTCGTTTATATATATAAATGCTTCTTAATCAGAATGGGAATAGTGCCGTACAAATTAGTAGTTATCAACAGGTACCTGCATCAGATGATGCTCTCTTGTGTGCCGTCGCTAAGCAGCCTATTGCTGTGGGTTTAGATGCAACAAATATTAAGCAATACAGTGATGTAAGTATATATTCTCTCACTCATCCTCATTCAATCTCCAATACTTCCCTTCTACTTTTATATAATATGGTTATGCCTGCGTGCCCACACCCAACAATAAAAGTGATCTAATCACTTACTTTTCTTCAGGGAATTTATGAAGGTGAGGGGTGCCCCCAGGATTCAACCCAATTAAATCATGCTGTTTCGATTGTTGGATATGGTTCAAGTGACGATGGAAAAGATTATTGGATTGCGAAGAACTCATGGGGAGAAGATTGGGGAGTGAAAGGATACATCTTTATCGGAAGGAACACAAATTTGCCAAATGGAGTTTGCTCTATCAACACTGCGGCTTACTACCCAATCATATAGACTAAAATATATATAATGCAGTAGTTATAAATTCTATTGTCATTTTCTTGTTTTGCGTCGTTTCATATTTGCACCATCTTATATCATGAATTTTGAATAAATTGTCTTAAGTTATGAATTATGGCCAACACATTTTGTATTTTGTTATTCATTATAATGATCGTATTCATGTAATGGATATACCAAGTATACGGATTAATGCATTAATGAAAAATTTTGTTAAAAAGCTGAATTTGCTATATTAATTATATTTCATAGTAAAATGTTTCTTGGGCAAAATAATCTTGTAATCAAATTAAATATTTAGGTGAAAATACTAATCATTACAGCGTGAAGAGAGGTGGTCGAAGTTGGGAGAGAAATGTAGCTTTTTGGGGGGGGGGGGGAATGTTGTTGATCAAGGTCAAAATTATGGTCAAAGTTCAATACCCTCGCCACAAGGTCGTAGAGTTATTCGTGATATATGTTTGTGACATGGCAACGTTATAGGCAATTAACTAAAGCCAATCGATGTATGACTTCTTAAGGTATAAATGCCCGTTAAGGTTAATCCAATTGATAAAGAATTGATTTACAAGTCATAAGGTTATTAGTTTAAATCTCACTGTTGATATGATGACCTTGTTGGTAGGTGATAGCTTATACAAACACATCTGTAAGCGTTCTTTAAGATTGAAGGCATGTGTCATTTCTATGGAGCCCTTAAAGATTCCACTTATCTAAACTTTGTTGTACAAAAAATTTGAAACCTTATTCCACGGCAGAAATAGGTCAAGGGTTATTGACCCCAAAAAACATTGACCTTGACAAGCTAACTAAGGCAATGTAAACTACGTACCTTTATAAGATTTTAAAAAATTAATTAAATTGAATGATGAACAAGGTTACAAGAGGGACCTGGAGGTGAACAGATGATCCATATAGCACCAATTACAGGATGTGTTGATTGGAAAACAATCCACACACAAATGCCAAAGTAGATTGTGGCAAAAAGAAAATGATAAAAGATTCCCACCACGTTCTACTAAATAGCTAATTTGTGAATATTAAAAAATAGTTAAATAAATTATTTGTAATAAATGTGTGTTGATTTATCTAAATTACAATACTTAATTATGTGCATTAGAACTTCTTGGTGGGAACCCATAAGGATACTCTACAAAAAATCATAAATTCAGAAAACAAATTAAGAGGATTGAGGTCTTACTTTAATGATCAAATTCACCTCCCAACTAACTCTTACATTAATAATGGGGAGGTAGTAAGTGTCTTTAGACTGTGTTGGCTTTGCATAAGCCATCTTGAACTACATAAGGGCAATCATGTTCTTTACTAATCCCACCATTTCTGATAATCCTTTCAAGTGTAATGCGCTGCTAATTCTTTAGTAATATGGTCTGATCATATGCAATGAGCGAAAAAAGAAAAGGATTTGCTAGTATATAGCAATGAAATATACAAACATAACGATAAAAATAAATTAGATAAATAGAAGTGCGTACACTGATAAGATGATATGAATGCTTCAAATTGTGTATATATTTATAGTATCTCAGCACTTACAATTCCAATAGGTACATAAGAGATGATAAGGAAGGCATTATATATATTTATATGTATAGAAAGGAAATGGAAGACCTTATAAATGAACCTACCTCACTTGAAAAAAGAACAAGAGGCTTTGGCTGGGTTAATTTAATATGGAAGGGGCTTTAGGTACTGGAATATAATGCCATATGGAAATATTAATAATTAATTAAGAAGAAGAAAAAGGGCAATAATATATAATTAATTAGTTCTTCCAAAATCTTGCAGGAAGACCATGCAGATGCACTGGGAATGGGCTATATTGAGTTCCCTTCCCATTCCCACCAGCTCCCACCTGTTAAACCAACCAAAAATCTTTAATTAATTAATGACTGTCTCATACTGTTTAAAATGATTAATTCTTTTCTGGATTTGACTTCTAAAAGCTGTATACACTATTTCCCCCCGAAAAGTTGGCATCATTTCATATATATGGTGTGTGAGAGTGTGTATGTGCGTGTTTTTTGATATATAACTTGGGGGTGTGTGGGGGTGTGTGTGTGTGTGTTTGTTCACTCTTGCATGTATAAATTTAGTATGAACCTTAATTACCTGAATTTGGTGACCAAATGGTGGATAAAGATGAACATATCCAACTTGGCTAGCTTATTTCCAGGGCAAGAGCGGACACCATTTCCAAAAGGCATAAAAGTATTGGGTTTTGGAGGAACCTGCATGATCATCCATAAACAAGTCAAAATGCAATTTAGGTCACTCTTTCCTTTTTCCCAAAAAAAAAATCAAATTATAGTTTCATGCAATATTCAAACCTTTTTGTTTAGGAAAAATCGGTGGAAATTTTCTTGCTTAAAAATTTTCATTTCAAGCCTCACAAGTGATGAAACGACATGATATTGTGTTGAAATATAAATAATCAATCTTATATTTAGTTTGACAAAATTTATGTATATGGTTCAAACTTTCATGAAACGCACGCACGCACTTTTGATGTAAAAACTTCTCTTTTACAGAAGGAGAAATTCCTCTTGATGGCGTCACAATGAGACAGAGTCTTCATATCCAATCAGCTCATCGATTCATTGTGGTGCGAGAGAGACAGTAATAAGTCTTAAAAAGTTACTTTTTTGACATTGTTCGTGACACCAATTTTAAAAGAGAAAACATGGCGGGGCTTTTCTATTTTTCAAAGGAGTTTAGTTTTATTTTTTTTCAACTTCAGATGGCTTTATTTATTGTTATCTTTAAATCCCTTTTCAATAATTTTATTATTTAAAGATAGCCTTATTTATTGTTTTCTTTAAATCCTTTATTTAAACAACTTTTTTCAAAGGGGTTTATTTTTATTGTCCAGTCAGCTCCTTGTTTATTTTTATGGTTCCTCCTATTATCAACAATAATGAGCACCCAGACCAAAAGAAATTCCTATTAGTTACGTAATATTAGTTAGTTGAACTGTTTTACATATTCAATGGTATTTAATTTGCATATATTTTCTTTATTCATTTTATTTTTTTATCATTTTATTAAAATAATACATATTTATTATTTAATGAGATTTATATCATTTTAAATTATTTTCCATCAAAAGTCACTTTTCCAACATTTACCGCAATATAAACCACATCTTCTAACTTCTACCTGGAATTCCTTCTTCAAAAGATATTTTACCAAAACTTTATTCCCCCCGCCGCTTATCTAGCTAAACCCTTTATGTTATGTATGACAAATTATGAATATTGATGAATTTGGTTTCAATAATCTGATACTTCTCATTATATTTCTTTATTTTAATGATTTCTCTCCATGAGACTTTCCTCATATTTTGAAAGTTGTAGCTTTACTTTATAATATAATTTTTATTAGAAAATTAAATAATATTAATTAGAACTATATTCAAAATAAATTGCGGTCATTTTTAACCATTCATTAATAAAAGTGAACTCTTTTTACTCAGTACTCTAGAGCAATTTTGTGAAGAAATTTTGTTCTTAAAGTGTCCTTGATCAAATTAAGGAATTAAAATAAAACCATCTAAAGTAAACGACACAAAATGCACCTTTTACCTATTTTTAAATTAAAAATAAGAATAGTTTATCGTCGCCCACTCTTATATAGAGCATGAGGACATTCGTGGGTCGACCTTTCTTAAGTGGAGGTTTTTCTAATGAGTGGGATTTTTTTGGAGATAATTAAATGTATTATCCATTAACTTTTGTTATATTTTAATTTCTTATCTTGTCTCCATAATGCAACTCATCCTACTCGCACTAAGTTTTTGGATTTTAATTTTCTTATAAAGCAAATTGTTATAATGTTTAAGTGTGAGTGAACTTGAGTTGATGTGAACAGCTTCAAATAGGATAAAATTGAATTTAATAATCATAGTTGTTAGATAATAAAGTAAAAAAGACTTGTAATTAAGTTCCTTTTTTTTTTCCATGGATTGTAATTAAGTTAGAGCTTTAAAATTTGGAGTTAATTAATATATGGTGTGGATTCCATTATTTATTTCCCAATTATTTTCGTTTCCATTATTTCAAATACAAAGTTGGTTGACTTGGGGTCCTGTTCTCTTAGAAGTAACTTTCTCATTTTCTTCTCAGGTTTTATAAATGGATGGTCCAGATTTTATAAACTATTATTATAAATATAAATATATAAATTTAATCAATCAAAATATGATCTAAATGAATTAAAAGATGCTTCTATGCTCCCATTTACTTGTAGGCTTGTAGCTCATTTGTGGGTCAAGTTTGGTTGGCTTTGAAATGATTTCAAAAGTTTTTTTGGCCAAGTTGTGTAGAAAAATAAAAAATGATTGCCAAGAACATTTCTACATTTTTAAATACTTTCCAACCCAACAAATTATATCCATCTTCGTTTTTCTTCATATCAAATCTTCTACATATCCATATAGTGTATGTATCTCTGTTTTCTTTTAAAGTTATGTCTTAATCTTAAATATATATTTCAAAATAATCTTTTTTAATATGTTATTAATACTACCTCCAGGCCTATAAGTTTTAACTTTAAATTCCTATTTTTATTTATACTGGAAATAAAAATTTCATAAATCAAGCGTGGCAAAATGTTAAAGTTAAATAGCTTAAAACATATCTGCTTTTCCTTTTGTTTTTGAGAAAATTAATATGCAACCCCATTTTTAATTAAGCTTTTATAGTTTTTCTTTCTTTCTTGGGTCCTTCCCGTTTTCTCGATTAGCTATTGTTTGGCCTTTACACTCATAATTTGTTAATTTGTAAGAAAAACGACGTAAGTAAACAGTGATGTGGCTCTCGCACAATATATAAATGGATTAATTTAGTCACAAGGATCTAAATAAAATTAAAATTAACTAAGTTATAGATTATAAACATTGGGTAAATTATACTTAAAGATGGAATGGAAGCTATTTTTGTAATAAGGGTCTCAAAATTTTTTAACCAAAAAAGTATCTTTAACTGAAATGCACTTTAATCAATTAAAAATATTTATAAGTCAATAACTCAAACACAAAAAAATTAACAGTGGAATTTGCATATTAGAAAGTCTCTCTCTCTCTCTCTCTCTCTCTCTCTCTCTATAGTGAGAGTTAGTTATGACAGTTACTGTCGAGATCACAAGGATTTTTCGTTAAAAATTTCATGAATATTCTGTAGGTGGAGCTATTTTTTTAACGAAAAAATTGTCTTTAACCGAAATGCACTTTAATCAATTAAAAATATTTACAAGTCAAACAAAAAAAAAAAATTAACATTCGAACTTGCAAATCAGAGGGAGTAAAGTCTAAAATAATTTTATTTAAGAGAGTTTGGACCCCACAGGTCTGTTCTCTCATTAAGGTCTTTAGTGGGCACTTTCAACGTTCAGTTCTTTGTTTTTTTAAGCCAATGAAGTGTTCGTTTCAAGCACATACTGTAAGCAATGAAGAAGACATATATTTTCTTCCATTTGTTAGTTTATGAGGAATTTCATGCGCCATAATTTTTGTAGCCAACTTCATACCATAATTTATTTTATATACATAATTTATCGGCAATTAAATTGCTGTTTATTGCTCTCTCCTATCCTTTTTTATAACACACAAATAACTTAATCATATGGATTAAAAAGTTGATTATATTTGGTTAAAGACAATAAACATAAAAAATGTAACTTATTTTTTGAAAACACAGTAAGTGAAGGAGTGGATGGGTATAGAATGTTGATAATATTGTTAATTTGTAAGAAAAACGACGTTAGCAAAGGATGATGTGGCTCTCGCACATTATATACATGGATTAATTTAGTCACCAGGATCTAGATAAAATTAAAATTAACTAAGTTATAGATTATATACGTTGGGTAAGTTATGCTTAAAGATGGAAGGGAAGTCATTTTTATACAAGGGTCTCAAATTTTTTTAACCAAAAAAGTGTTTTTAACCGAAATGCACTTTAATCAATTAAAAATATTTATAAGCCAATAAGTCAAACAAAAGAAATTATAGTCAAGTATAAAATACTTTTATTTAATATATATTCTCAAGACATTTGGACCCCGCAAGTCTCTTCTCTCATTAAGGTCCTTAGTGGGCACTTTCAACGTCCGTTTCTTTCATTGGCCAATGAAGTGTTCGTTTCAGGCACATAATGTAAGCAATGAAGAAGAAATATTTCTTCCATTGGTTGGTTTATGAGGAATGTCATATGCCAAATTTTTTTTTGGCCAACTTCATACCATAATTTATTTTTTATACATAATTTATTTATCTTTGGGAATTATACAGTGTTGTGGGAATATATGTGCGCTCGTCAAATACTCCTGCATTTATAAATCTGACAAGTTTTTTTCTATATTATTTATAAATTACGTTATTAAATTTTTTGTACAATGCATAATTGGAGGAAAAAGTTTTTTGCTCTCTAGTTTTTGAACTTATATCTTCAAGAACACAAAATCAAGAAGAGTTTGAGATTCGATGGAGGCTAGAGGGTTGAAACTTGGAGGAATTAAATATTTGTTGCCAAAGTCATACCTTTTTTCTTTAATTTTGCAGTTGAATCTCGTCTCTTTGCTTCCTCCTCTTTGTTCTTCACTAAACCGACCCCTCTCCTCTCCTTTCTGCAGTTTTGGTCGAATTAATGGCCTTCCCAAGTGTCTTAGACACTTAAAAATTAAACTTAGCAAGTGGAGCTCACAATTGCATCTGATAAAATAATTTTCTGCTGATAATTTCTACCATGTGGACATAAACTCTTATTATTTTTTCCCTTTACATATGATGACACCAAGAGACTCATTCTAAACCCCTCATTTCATTTCTTTACTTCCCTTTGAAGTTTCCTTACTTTTCTTTGAAGTTTCCTTTCTTCTTTTGAAAGTTTCCTTTCTTTTGCTTTGCTTGGTGGCCAAGCAAAGATGTTCTGAGGTTCACTTTCTTAGCATAATACCATAATAAATTTTTCATTTATGTAGATGTAGTTATCTAAAATTTCTTAACTTTAAATTCTTTTTAGAAATTTCCTTTCGGCAGTTTATTTGTATTTTCCCTTTTTCAGGGTTTGCTACCCTTTTCTTTCTGATTGGGTAAACTGCTTCTGACTTGATCCTGTAACCAATTTTAGAAATTCACATAATCTTTAAACTATTTCCCACTTTTAAAATAATTATTTGAGGCCTCTTAGTATTTTTAATAATTATATTTGTTTAAATACCCTTAATTAGCCAAATATTAATTAATTATTGAAAATTCATTTTGAGGTTATTTTTGCCTCTCTAAACTCAATTTCACATCAAATTCGCTTTTGGGAATTATTATCCTCATTTCTATGCCTTGCAGCAATTTCCTGATATTTTGATAAAATTACCAAAATGCCCTTAGTTACGTGAACTTTTTCAAAATTACCATTTTGCCCTTTTATCAAGTTGGCAATTACTTATGGCATCTCTAGGACTGTTATCATCTGACCTTTACCGAACTTGCTTTCACCTTTAATCTTTCCTTTACTGAGCCAAATGCTACATAATTCCATAATATCATTTTACCGGACAAGAAACTTCTCAGAACTGGGCTCTGTGGCATATAGCATTCAGGTTCATTCTTGTACTTTTAGGCTAAAAAATTTGGGATATGACAAGTGGCCACTATTCTAGACATTTGGGGAGCATTTGGGAGTATTTTGTTGTACTAGGGCTTGCTTCTTGGTGGAGATTGAGCTAGGTTTTGAAGATTTGAGCTTCTTTCCTTGGTTTTTCCTCTCCATCTTGCTTTCTCTACTTGTGATTTATTATCTGTGATGATATATATATTTATATATTCTCATGGCTTTGTTGAACATGAGTGGCTAAATACTGTTCTCTAGGATTATTTTTAACCCTTGTATGGATTTGTGATTAATTAGATATGTGTTCATTTTACTCCTCTCTTAATGCCTCTAGTTGATTGACTGTCAATAAGTTGTTGGATTCACTTGATTGATGTTTGAGAGGGATAAGTTGAGTGTAGAACTTGAATAAAATTATGAGATAATTTGAAGTTTGCATAATGAATGGGTGATTTTTTTTTTTGGTAAAATAGAGATATACTTACTAATAACCTTTTATAGTCACATTTGGATTGAAGCTTGGAAATTGGGTTTTATTAATTGTAACAAGACATTGACCAATTAGTGGAACTAAACTTTGGTTCTTGACTTGAAAAACTTTTGCAAATACTTTTTAAATCCCAGATTAACCTATTTTTCATTAAGAGCATTTATGAGAGAAGGTTATTTGAATGTTATGAAATACAAGGGGGATGAATAATTTTAGATCCCATCTTATCCTTGGAGTCCATGAATCAATTGTTTATATTTTTTAGTTAAAAAATAGTTGTTTTCATCCATCTTGATATTTGTATCATTCAAATTAGGTGAAAGTGTGATAATTTATACTTGACCGATTCTGGAACCAAATCATCATGTGAACGAAACTTTATTTATCACTTTATTACTTGGTGTGATCTGTGCACTTGTATTGTGAACAGAATAATACGTTGGTGATTCTATGTTATTTTCTTTTGCATGTAAAACAAGGAGCATCCTATATATACCTTATCTTTTACTTCACTTTTATAAAAAAACTTATTTGAAGTTTCAATATATTTGTATATCAAATTACAAAAAAAAAAAGCATGGTTTTTCAATAAGTCTAGGTCGTTCCTTCATTCCTTGATCTGTTGTTTTGTTTTAATATGTCTCTCCTCAGGTTTTCCAACTCAGGCATCAGTTTTTATCTCTTTTAACCTCTAGGATTTGTCAAAACTGGTTGGTGACTTATTTATCAAGAATGATGAACTCTCTGTCAAGGATTCCATATCATCTTAAGGCATTTTCCTCAAGTTTTTATACATTTTTGGTACTTTGTACATATTTTGGTTATCAAAGATAGAAATGTGCATGATGTTTTCGATTCCACATTATTCCTTAATTGTGCATATTTTTGCTCTTACCCTTACTTATCAAGAGCTTATAAAGTTTATTATTTTAATTTACAAGCTATATTTTGGTAGAAGAATTATGATATGTTTTTAGCCACTTGGAAGTATTTGGAGACCAAAGTTGATTCAAAAGCACATTAAGAAAATCAAAGAGATACACATTCATTTAAGGTGGAAGAACTTAATTTCCAGAGGCAAAATGAGATACACTTCAGCTTGGCTCTTGTGCATTTTCAAAATGCAAACCCGTCGCAGCTCAAAACAGTTCCACCGCAGCACAATTTTGACAGCAAATTGCGTAGCACTAGTAATGAGGAAAAAATTGGATGTTTCAAGGGTTTTAAGGCCATTCTTTGCTAGGCCTTGAAGGTTTGAGGCTTGGGGACTAAAGACTGAAGCTTTGAAGATATTTGAAGCCAATTTCTTGAGTTTTTCTTCTCTTCCTTCCTTTCTTCACTCATTTTACTGATATGGCTGCATTGATTAGTTGTATTTGTGGCTATTTTCTAAACATGGGTAGCTAAACTCTTGTTCTAGGATTATTTTAAACATTTGGATGGATTAAGACTTGATTACGCCTCTCTTTTAATAGTTAATGATATGTATGTGTTATTTTACCCTTTACTTAATGCTTTTAAGTGTTTGATCACCATTTAGATTGAGTTGTTCATTTGGTTTATGATTGAGAGAGATAATATAAGTGTAGAACTTGGTTAAAATCATGCTTTACTTGAAGTTTACTTGTTAAATGGATGGTTTGTTGATAAAATAGAGATATATTTACCAATCTTGCATGGTTATATTGAGGTTGGTGACTAAAGTTGATTTTCATTATTTGTAGCGAGAGATTGTTTGGAAATATAAAGTTGAATTTGACTTGAGATAGCTTTGTCAAATGCTTTTAAACCTTAGACTAGCATATGTATTCTTTGAAATGCTATTTGAGAGGATGACGTTCTTTAGTTTTATGTAATACAAAGGGGATAAATAATCTTATACCGGATTTAATCCTTGAAGTTGAAAAATCACTTGTTTATATTAATTTCTAATTTAAGTATAGGTTTATTTCATGGTTTCCCTTCACTCAAAATATTCAGTTACTCAAATTGGGTGAAAATGTCATAATCATTGCTTGATCATGTTTTAAAACAAAATCCCTATGATAATAATAGTTTACCTCTATCACTTTATTACTTGACACGACCCGTGCACTTGCCAAGCAATTCATGGGGAGAAAACTGGGGAAGGAATGGATACTTCTTCATCAATAGGAATAAAGATTCACTAATTGGAGTTTGTTCTATGGGCTTATTCCCCTTCCATATAGGCTACTACATTAGCCATACCATGTCTATATAATCAGTCTCTCAGTTTCATACTGTTACCAAATCTAAGTCTGATAAATCCATATTTTATAGGGATTAATTGTACCCAATATGAATCTCTAGAGATCTTATTTAAGTATAAATGCACCAATTAGAGGTTAATTGTGTTAATAAGGGATTAAGGGAATTAGTTGCTTATTTTGAGTATTGTAATCACTCATTGAATTTTCTAAAAATGCTTAGCACTTTAGGTACATGATATTTCATCACACTTGGGTGTTTAATGTGTAGGACATCTTGGAGCTTAATTGCTGAAAGAGGAACCGAAAGCAGACCGTGGCACCAAAAATAAGGAAGTAAATGAAACTAATTTCAGTTGGAAATGAACTGAAAAATAGCTGGCAATAACTGACAGCCCCAGCCATCACGTTTTGGGGAGCAACTGAGACTTAAAACCAGTGCAGCAAGTCACGTGCCTCCTGCACCCCACTCACTCCATCTCAGATTTTTCTCTTCAGCTTAGCACAACTCGGGAGGGGTGAGAGCTGGGAGTTCGTCATTTCTAGTCAGAACCGACTGCTTTCCAGCTTCCTTTCCAGATCTCACCCCTCCGCCACGATTTCACTCCCTCTCCTTCATCATTCCACTCACTCGTTCTCTTTACCTCCGTCTCATTCCAGTTCATCTTCTCTGTTCACCACCATCATCTTCTACCTTCCCTTCGCTTCATCTCAGTCCTTTCGTCTTGACCGCATCATGGTAGATTATGGAGTGCAGACCAACGTAGCTGCTGTTGCTGTGAGAGCCTCCATGTCCAACTGATTTCTTTGCTTCCCTGGGAGATATGATGAGCCAAAGCTTCGGTTTGACAGGGAGCTCATTCTTGTCACTTATCTTTGTTTTAGATTTACACTTTATAGCTCAATGTTATGTTGCTTAGTGAAGTGTAAATGGGATGCGTTTGCATTATTTATTGATTCTTGCATTCTGATCGGTTTGTTAACTATCTGGAGATGAACTTCTTGATTTAGAATAACTATTCTCTGATTTTGGACTTGATTGAGTTTCAAAGCTTTGGATAGTGAACAATACATGAATAATGTCGATCGACGTTATTTTTGGAAGTGGCCAGACATGTGCTTGCTATCAGTTTTATAGTGGCAGTTAAGATCTCATCCATTGATAAGCGATGAAGGCATATTCATGAATCCCTAGGGAGCATTTGTGTCCTTAATTCATTTCTTTGCTTTCATTTCATCATATTGCAATTTGACAAGAAAAGAAAAATAAATAATAGTGTATATAATGGTTTTGAATCAAATAAGTCACAGAATCAATTTCATCCTTTAATTTGTTAAATTAATTTGCTAATTGATTGCATAGAGACATTTAAGCTCCTTAGAGATCGACTTTGAAATTGTGCCACTATTTGCATAATTTGAGTATTAAATTTGACTTCCAAACAACAGGGATCAAAGTCCATTATAAATTTTAAATGAGAAAAGTCATGTATAAACCATTGTAAAATATGTTATTACTTATTGATATTTATTATCATAATCGTAATAATTATAGTGACGATAGTCACTTCAGATTTGCAATCATTAATGCAAATATTAGTGAGATCAATTAGTGAGTGGGGTTTAGTGTTATAATAAACTTGGGTCAACTGTTCAAATCAATGAATCAGTGAAACAACACTTTTTATTTAGATTTATTAAGAGTTTTGAATGGTATTAGACTGAAAGTAGTCTCAGGATTGCCTGTACTGAAGTCCATGAACAACAAGGTTGATTGGTTGTTGGCCTCACTACTATGATGATTTGTCATGCTTCTTCACCCCTTCTACTCAGACTCCCTAGGGTTATTTCATACTTCTCTTTCCATTCATTTTATAATTTAATTTCTTTGTTAAAGTTGATCTTATATCAAGATGGAGTCAATGAAACATGTTGAAATTTTAAAAAGAGGGCATATCTATCTTATAACAAGATAGTGTCAATGAATTTTAAAAATTTTCTTTAATTATGATGAAACATGTTGAAATTGATGTTCGCCGTCTAGCTTACTGCAAGCGTACGAGTCGCAAGTAGTATAAAAATATCATTTCCACGGTGACTACGGCATAAGCGAGATAATCAATGCAATCGTGCAATCAATTAGGTTGAGTGAAATCATTTGAATAGTTCATACCCTAAGGGTTTACCAAATTCAAGAAAAATCACAATAAAGTGAGAAAGCCTAATTGAAACTTTAATTCAAGGATTAGAGTTGCCTAGGATTATTTTTCGCCATTGCAATTCATGAGATTTAAATAAGTACAACTCTATTAGTGATTAAATGACATTCCAAGTTTATGTAAGGTTCAAGAGGCAATTGATTAAGATTTCTCAAGTCATAACCAAATTAATATCCTCAATTAACATGTACAATCTCTTGTTAAAAGAAAATAGTCCTTAAGCAACAATCTTAATCCAAAAATACTAGATTAGTAATTATATCTCTATGTTACCAACAAACCATCTATTTAATTATTAAATTTCAAGTTTAGCATAATTTTACCCAAGTCCTACAATTAAACTAACTCTCTCAAGCTTAATTTAATTGGACAAATCAATCTAAGTGATGGCCAATCAATTAAAAGCACTAAGCATAAGATAAAATTAACATATAATTATCACTAATAACCAATGAGAGTATTAACAATTCTCAATCCATGTAATAGTTTAAAATAATCCTAGTGCATATTAATTAGTTACTAAACATTTCAGCCACAAGAGCAATAAATTCAGGAATTAAATCTACGAGCCAGAAAAAAAAAGATGAACAAGGAATAGATGAATCAACCAGCTGCCTCCTTTAGCTCTCTGTGTCTCACTTCCACGAGACTGGCTGCCCTCAATCCAGGTGGTGTCACATGCGTTGTATATTTTGGATTAAAAAATGGATGATGGAATTAGGGAGCAGACCACCAGTACTGATTCAGTCGACGCCCTCCTGCTCCTCGCTTTCTTCTCTGATTCCCCCTGTATCAGCTCTAGCTCTCCTGACTGATTCGTTATTTTTGTAGAAATTAATTAAACAATTAGGGACAGATTGTAAAGGGGCCCAATATGCCCATTAGGAGCTGGGATTGTGTGATTAGTCTGGAATATGTACTATATATATATATTAATGTACGCATGGTTCAAGAGAACATGAACCATATTCATTTTGTGAATGAATTGAATTGATTTAGTAGCTATTCTGCAGTTGATTGATCTTCATGGTACCAGAGCCACATGCTGCAAATTGAGGTTCATCGTTACTGGGTTTGGATAGGGCTAAACTCAAGAAAGAGGGCCCATCCCTAAAGAAACCCATAAAGAAATTAAAGAAAGTGGGCAAGAAGAAAAAGATATTCACCTGCCAACTTACACCGATTGGGTCACAGCACACAAGAAGACCCAATACTAAGGATCCTGGAATAAGCCTGAACCCAAGATAGCGTTCGTCCATTCCAAGAACAGAAATGAAAGAAAGCTTAATCACCTGTCACTACCACGAGCGAAGGTTATCGATTCAGATTCAGCGAAGCGAGCAAACCCTAACCCTAAACTCCTCTCCTTCGATGACGAGCCAAGATTGCGTCCGGCCACTTCAAGATCAGAAGCAAGAGAAAGCTTGGCCACCTGTCAGATTCAGCAGAGCGAACGAACCCCATACCTGAACCCCTCCCATTCGACGGTGAGCGTCTTGTGCTGTGAAGATGGCCGAGAAGAAGGCTGGCGATGATGCCGGCGGCAACGAGGTGAAGTTCAATCACCCACTATTTCTTCATCCATCCGATATGCAGGTAACCCTCTTATCACACAGTTGATCACTGGAGGGGCCAACTACACGCTATGGAGCCGTGCTATGCGTCTTGCTCTGTAGGGGAAGTACAAACTTGGATTCATCGACGGATCCTGCACTAGAGACGGCCAAGATGCGTCGCTGCGAGACCAATGGGATCGGTGTATCGCCATCGTGTTATCTTGGATTCTCAACTTTGTCTCACAAGAACTCCAGAATAGCCTCATATTCTTCCAAGATGCGAGGTCCGTGTGGGACGATCTGCAGGAGCGCTTTAACAAGGTAACAGGCTCATGGATTTTTTCTCTTCACCATGAAATCTCGGACTTTCGTCAGGGGTCCTCCACTGTATCGAATTATTACACAAAACTCAAAGAGTTAGGGAAGGAGCAATCAGCCATTTTGCCATTACCTTCTTGTAAATGTGAAACGGCCAAAGCGTATGCAGAGCGCACGCTTCAGCAGAAGCTACTGCAATTTCTTGTCGGTTTGAATGAGTCCTTTGCTGGAACAAGGAGTCAAATATTACTCATGAGCCCCCTTCCCAACATCAATCAGGTGTTTGCCATGGTTGCAGAGGAAGAGGCCCAACGAGCCATTATGAGTACTGGAAAGGGAGCACTGGATGGAGTGGCCATGGTTGCCAAAGGGAGAGGCCGTGGTCAAGGTAGAGGCAGAGGAGGTACACCACAAGAGTGTACACATTGCCATAAGAAGGGGCATGCCAAAGACAAATGTTGGCACCTTGTTGGTTTTCCCTCTTATTACAAGGGGTACAAAGGAAAGAACATGGATGACTTAGCCAATGTGACCCATTCGGTCAGGAAAGAAGCAAGTACTGTGCCAACAAAGGTAGTAGCACCAACCATAACTTAGGATCAATATGAAAGGCTTCTTGAATTTTTGAGGAAAGATGCAGATGCCATGGCTAGAGCACATGCCCTCATGGGCACAGGTTTGGCAAATTCCTCCATTTTTTAACAAAATGCATATTAACTGGGTAATAGATTCAGGAGCTACCACACACTTAGTTGTTGATTTACATTTACTTGACAAATATGATGTGTATACTGGACCCATTGCCAATATTCATATCCCAAATGGTGAAAAAATAGCAGTGACGCATGTAGGCACAATCATTTTCCAAATGGCTTTAGTCTTGATAATGTCTTGTATGCACCAAAATTACAATTTAATTTGATATATGTTTCTAAACTAACCAAAGAACAACGATATCTAGTTGCTTTTTTTCCTGATTGTTGCTTGATACAGGGTCTTCAGGGTGGAAAGATGAAGGCGACTGGTAGATTAGTCAATGGACTTTACATTTTACAGTGTACTGATGCAAACACTCACCCTATTTCCGCTGTTTTGCCCTCTGGGTTTTCCTTCTGTTATGAATGCAAATGTTAGTGTTCATAAACCTCAGACTATAAAGTTGCTTCATCATTGTTTGGGGCATGCACCCTATTCAGTTGAGACATTTGAACATTGTTCTTGATTTGTACACACCAGAACATCCCTGTGACATTTGTGTACGGTATAAACAAACTAAATTGCCTTTTGCTCCAAGTTGCATTAAATATAAAGCTTGTTTTGATTTGCTTCACATGGATGTGTGAGGGCCATATAAGACACCTACACATCAAGGACATCAATTTTTTCTCACTGTTGTAGATGATTTTTCTAGAGCTACTTGGGTTTTTTTGTTACACCATAAATCTGATGTTTTCATACATGTCAAACATTTTTTGTCTTATGTCTCCACACAATTTTCCTCTCATGTTAAATGAGTGCGCACTGATAATGGGACTGAGTTTGTCAATTCTAATCTAAAAAGTCTTTTTTTAGATAATGGTATTCTTCATGAGACAACATGTCCCTATTCCCCACAACAAAATGGGATTGTTGAGCGCAAACACCGCACTTTAATTCAACTTTCTCGCAGTTTGATTCTTCATTCTGGGATACCCATCCATTACTGGGGTGAATGTGTTAAAATGGCTGTTTACTTAGTTAACCGACTGCCCTCGTGTATTCTTGATTTTAAAACACCCTTTGAGAAACTTTATGGGTCAGCACCCACATTTGATAATCTGCATGTTTTTGGTTGCTTGGCCTATGCCACTGACCTTACTGTTCATGACAAGTTTCAGCCCCGCTCTCATGCTTGTGTTTTTCTGGGTTATCCCCCTCGGCAAAAGGGGTTTCTCTTACTTGACTTGCATTCTCACAGGTTGTTGGTCAGTAGGCATGTTACATTTTTTGAGGATAAGTTCCCTTTTCGTGATTGTATGCCTCCTACCCAAGGGGAGTCTCTAATGATTTCAAACATATGTTTTATTTTGATTCTTTTGAGAATGAGTCCTGTTCAGGTACAGATTCTTGTCATGACACAAGTCCGCTGGGACCCACTCCAAGAGATGGGGAGGATGCAGTACCCTCTGATGTGCGGCCCCTAGGCGATCCGGCCTTGCCCCACCTACCAGTTTCACGTGTAAGTAGGGATAGAAGGCCTCCAATTTGGGCAAAAGATTATGTATGTAATCTGGCCGACTAGGGCACTGCTCATAGGAAGGGAGGTAACTGTTTGTATCCGATTGAAAATTATATAGGTTATTCACATGTATCACCATCGCATTTTTTCTTTCTAGTGAATGTTGATTCAGTTGTAGAACCACGTAGTTATGAGGAGGCAGCTAAAAACCCTGAGTGGATTAAGGCAATGAGCTTAGAAATAGAAGCTCTAGAGAATAATAAAACATGGGACATAGTGCCCCTGCCCAAAGGAAAAAAGGCAATAGGGAGTAAATGGGTTTTTAAGGTTAAATACAAGTCAAATGGAGAAATAGATAAATACAAGGCACGCTTGGTGGCAAAGGGTTACACACAACGAGAGGGAATTGATTATCATGATACCTTTTCACCGGTTGTTAAAATGGCCACAGTAAGGATTATTTTGAAAATTGCTGCTGTAATTGATTGGAATATATTTCATATGGATGTACATAACGCGTTTTTGCAGGGAGACCTAGATGAAGAAGTGTACATGTCTATACCTCAAGGTTTTCCAAGTGAAGGGGAGAATATGGCATGTAAGTTAAAGAAGTCACTGTATGGCTTGAAGCAAGCCTCAAGGCAATGGAATCAAAAAATGTCCTTGGCATTGCTTCAAGGTGGCTTCAAACAGAGCAAACATGATTACTCTCTCTTTATTAACTCTTTTGATGATGGAATTGTTTTAGTACTTGTGTATGTTGATGATCTACTAGTTATTGGAAGCTCAAACAGTAGGATTGATGAAATCAAAATTTTTCTGCATGAACATTTTAAGATTAAAGACTTAGGAGATGTTAAATATTTCTTGGGAATTGAAATGGTCAGATCTGACAAGGGAATTGCTTTATCTCAACGAAAATATGTGCTAGATTTGCTCTGTGACACATAAATGAGTGGATGCAAGCCACTCAATTTGCCAATGACGCCAAACTTAAGATTGAGGGCGTATGAGGAAGGAAAAGATAGGAAAGGAGACTTATTGAAAAACCCAGAGAGATACAGGAAGTTGGTAGGTAGGTTGATATATTTGACTGTTATTACCAGGCCTGATATTTGTTTTGCTGTGCAGGCTTTGAGTCAATACATGCATAATCCAACTAAAGCTCATATGGCAGCGTCGTTCAACGTCGTCTGCTACTTGAAACAGAGCCCAGGAGTTAGTGTCCTCATTAGCTCCAAAAGGAAGCTTGAGCTGGAATGTTTTTGCGATTCAGATTGGGGGGCTTGTGCGACTACACGCAGATCTGTGATGGGTTACCTCTTGAAGCTGGGAGGATCACTCATCGTGTGGAAAACTAAGAAGCAGGCGACGGTCTCAAGATCTTCAACAGAGGCAGAATACAGGGCCCTTGGGTTGAGTAGTGGCAGAGGTCGTATGGGTCGAAGGATTGCTCAAGGAACTGAATATTGATCGTTTATCACCTGTTGAAGTTCACTGTAATAGCAAGGCGGCAATTCACATTGCCAACAATCCAGTCTTCCATGAAAGGACCAAACACATAGAAATTGACCTTCATTTTGTTAGAGAAAAGTTACAGACTAAACTGATTTGTCTGAGGCATGTTAAATCTGCCCATCAAGAGGCAAACCTACTTACTAAAGCTGTTAGTAAACATGTGCAGAGTAGATTGCTTAACAAGTTGAGTGCTTTGAATTTTTACAGAAATCAACTTGAGGGGGAGTGTAGAAATTAATTAAACAATTAGGGACAGATTGTAAAGGGGCCCAATAGGCCCATTAGGAGCTGGGATTATGTGATTAATCTGGAATATGTACTATATATATATATATATATTAATGTACGCACATGGTTCAAGAGAACATGAACCATATTCATTTTGTGAATGAATTAAATTGATTTAGTAGCTATTCTGTAGTTGATTGGTCTTCACTTTTCCTCACATAGCCGATGCACAGTAGCACCCAGCACCAGCACAGCCAACGCTCTGCTCCAGCGCAGCCGACACGCTTTCAGTTCTCCAATTTCATTCCAGCTGTTTCTCCCTTCATTGTTCTTCTCTGGTTCCATAATTGAACCAGCTACCACCTTTGGAATGGTATTCAATATTCACACACAGTAACCACACCAGCTCAGCTCACGCCTCTCCCGACGCCTCTCAAGCTCGTCTCTCCTCCCCTCAGCTCCTTAGGTTTCGAAATATCTTCAGCTGCTCCACTTCCAAACAACGCCGTGATCCCTCCTTCAGTATGCAATTCCTTCCGCATCTCCAAACGGTGTCGTGAGCTACTCCATTTGAATCAGAACGCTGAGCTCCTTCTTTCCCAAAAGGTGTCGTTATCCACTGATGGTTAACATAATAATCTTCTGAGTAATGTAATAATAATAAATACAACAGCAAAAACCAAAATTTTTTTGTTGTTTTCTTTAATCCTAAATGTTTCTAAAATTAATATAATTGCAATAACATCCCCCAAATCATGTGATAAATCCATATTTTATCAAAATATCTCCTAAACCTTTTTATTTTGAATTAATAACTAGCCAAATATATCAAATTATATCTCAAATTCTATTAAAAATGGGGAGTTATCAATTGACTTATAAGTAAACTTAAATGAGAGTATATATATAATTAAATGCATGTTTGGGTCAATGGTGGAAGATTTTTTCCTACGTAATTTACGATCTACAAGATAAGTGTGTGAGAGGGGTTTTATCTCAGATTTACACACTATCCCAAAGAGACCCCAAGTTGCTTGAACTAACTCACCAAAATCAAGGTAAGTTTGTTGATGTTGTGAAGTCAAGTGCATCACACGTGTTAAATTAAAAGTAATCAATTGTTAATGATAGTATAATACTCCTATTCTATATATTTATGTTTAAAGTCATAATTAACTATGCTTGCTTCTCCTTCCCCTTTCGGAGTTTCAGGTTAATTACTAGCCAATCCCCCACATTTCTATTTGCTAGTTTGGATTTGCCAGTTTTTCGGGCCCCACAGTCTCTCTATCAAGTTGAATTGAAGTGTTGAGACTTTTAAGCAAATAACAGTGCCATGTGTAACGCTAAAGAAGACAAATATTTCTTTTGTCAGTTCATAAGAAACTTCATATCACAAGTATCTGTTAATTAGTTTAGTTATAGTAGATAAATAAATACTCCTACTGGCACGATAGACAAATGTTCCTTTATAAAATCATACTGTCATAGTGTAATTTTTCTCTCTTTGTTTATTAATCTTCTATTTCTCTTCTATTTTATAACTCTATAATTGCAAGGGTCAAGTCTATACATTTTAATATTTAATTAATTTTAAAACTACACTTTGCATGACTTTTAGGTTTTTTTTTTCATTTATATGCCTGGTCTTAATCAATAAAAAAGGCAAAAGAGAAAAATTTTGTATTCTAATCCTAAATACTAGAGCCAGATAACTAATTTGTGAGTATCAAAAAATTAGTTAAGTTAATTATGTATAAAAAATATATTAATTTTCCTGAAATACCATATACCATTTTTAAGTATGTATATTATATGTAACCATCTTTACTATATATAATCCATATGCATACTTTGAAGTAACATTTTTAAATCTGAGGGTAAAGTTAATTTAAATAGTACCTTCCGATCCTTAATATAAAACTCAAATGACTGAATTGAAAAAGTTATTAAAGGTTCTCAAATTAATCAACTGATTTTTATATGTAGTAATATATTTATGTACAATCAATATGATTATTAAGGTATCCTTTACATACATAACAAGAAAGAAATCAAGTCACGAACTTATTCAAATATAATATTTTATTCATTCTACCAAAAGTCATTTTCAAAAGTCATTTCTCCCAACGGAGTCCCAAACAAGCGCTAAGTAGGTTAGAGAAATCAACCTTAAACAACAATTATGAACTTAATACGAGTAGCTGCATCATATATTTAAAGTTACACACATATTTTTAAAGATGATAGACTCTTGACTCCAGAGAATAAACTAATAGACAATAATCTATCTATTCAGGATCATGATACTTACTCATCCGTATTAGATACGCTTAGAATTAAATTTCCAAAATCATTGACCAATTTGTAATCAAAACATCATATAGAATCAATCACATGACTTGTTTAAGCTAGCTCATCACAGTTATAAAAGTCTATTCTCTTCAACTTGCCTTCAATTACACTGTAAGCAATCGCAGTGACCTTCATTTTTAAATTTGAGGCCTCCGCGACTTGCGTAACAAGAATAAGACGACACACATATTTTCCATCTGTTTATCTGTAACCATTCAATGCAAATTGCTTTCCTTTGATGCAACGGAAATTGTTAAAACGTATACAAAACGTACTTAATTGATACACATAGAACCAATTACAAACGTCGAATATATACATATTCTTTTACCTTGAGGATGGGGAACTTGCAGATCGGTTATTACCAATTCAACTGCAAAAGACTGTTCCTCCCTCTCCTCTTCCAGTTCATTTTTATAAAAAATAATTAACCGTTATTCGAAAAGTTTGATTAAAGTTAGTTGGAGACAATAAATAGGTAAAAATGTATTCCTTTTTTGCCAAAATACCATCATTTATATGTGGGACAGTGGGAGAGAGATAATGTGATATTAAATACCATGATTGAGAAATATGGGTAATTAAATGGGGGTAACAAGGAAAATTAATAAAAAAAATTTTGAAACAATCCTTAAGTGTCTTTTATAAAGGGAACATACTACACCAGTGTCTCTTATAAAAAATATGAACAGAGGGATTACTTGATCGCTACCCAGTTCATATTCTTGAGATTGTTGTCTCATTGGCCTTGATGATGATGTTTCATCCTTCTTTGCTGCTTTTACTCACAAGAATTATTTAGTGCTCCTTAAATTTTTTAATATAAAATTCATTCCATAGCTTATTTTCTTCATTAAAGTTGATTTTATATTATGGATCGAAGAGAGAATTTACTGAAGAGAGACATGGAGCTTATTGAGGAGGGGGATAATTAATGGGAGGGAGGAGAGATTAATTTAGGAAAAATGGTGGGACCCACAATAGTTTTAAATTTTTTATCTGGAAAAATTAGAGTGAAGGGCCTAGAATAGATTGTATTTATTGTAAAGGAGTATAAAAATTGTGATTATTTAGAAGGATTAGAAATAAAATATAGTGAGATTTTTCAGGGGCAGATGTCAAGGTTGAATGTCAATTTTTTTATAATGAGATTTTTTTTTGCTGTACAATTTTTTATAATGAGATGGTTGACATATTTAAAGTGACAACCTTTTTGAACTAAATATCTTAGTTTTTTTTCTGAAATAATTATTACTGGACATTTTTGACCCAAGAAGTCTCTACTCTCATTAACGGTCTCGAGGGAACGTTGTGAGTACTGATTTCAATCACACGCAACGGTAGGCAACAATGGTGGCGGGTGTAACGTTGAAGAAGCCAAATATTTCTTTTCATTAATTTTGCTTAAGGAATTTCATGTTACTTTTCTTTACTTAGGAAAAGCATTTTTAAGTATAAAGAAAAAACCATTTTCTGAGTAAACAAAACTTCTCTCAATTTTTAATTTTGTATCTATATTGTTTTGTGAAAAAATCATAATAAAATATAGTTGAATTATTTAAATTTTAATTTGGATAGCTGAATTTAACAAATCCTTAATCAAGTTGTCTAACACAATTAAGGATTTAAAAATTGGGTCACATTACTTCCCTACATCTTAATTATTAAAAGTAAAAAATAATATTATTTTTAGTTTTGAAGCAATTCTACGCCGTTCCTGTCCTTGTCAGTTTCACAATCACCTTCCCATCTCTAATGTCATGTCACTGCAAGGAAAGCGTATTTTTGTGGCGGTTATTTTATGCCTTTGCAAAAATTTTAGTTGGAAGTCTGTCATTTTGCCTACACTAAAGGCATTCTTTTCATCGGGAGTCATGTTTGGCCTATATTTTAGCTACAAAATTGGCCAAACCAGCTTCATTTTATTTTGTTAGGGAATTTGTATATGATGGTGAGAATTGTCCTATGACAATTCAAGCCATATACAAATCATAATTTTCAGTGGGACCCAAATGACTTGAAAATTTCCATAAAAATACCACACATTCCAAACTTTAAAATGAGTTAAATTTTGCTAAATTTGGATTTATAGACAAAAAGTTATGGTTTTAATAAAAAGTTGAGGGGAAAATTTGTGAAATAAACTGTATTAACTGATTAAGAAATTAGACAAATTGATATTTTTCCTATAGGAAATTCAATAAGCTTCATTTAGAGACTTGAATTACTCAATTTTATTTTTCTAGAATTAGTTATGAATTTTTAAAATTGACCTAAAAATTTGACAATTTACCAAATGAACAGTAACTTTTGGTGAGTTTTTAAATTTGTTGCTTCGGCCAATTCTATGTATGGAATAGTTAAGTGGTTCAATAGTGGTCTCTAATGACATTTTAAGAGGTGATCAGTGACAATTTCAAATAGAGGCACAGTCATTGATAGTAAAACTTAGGTTTTGAAGCCTCCAACTCGTGTATGGCCGCCATTCTAGACATTTGGGGAGCATTTGGCTGTGCTAGGGGTTGCTTCTTGGTGGAGATTGAGCTAGGTTTTGATGTTGTGAAGTCAAGTAACCACACATGTTAAATTAAAAGTAATAAATTGTTAATGATCGTATAATACTCCTTTTTATAGATTTATGGTTAGAGTCATAGTTAATAAGAAATATTTACATACTCCCAGAGTGTCATGTCATCCATACTCTTCTTTATGAAAATGTTCGAAATGTCTCCATTGTAGATCTCATATCCCATAAATTTCTTCAAATTATTTCTCTTTTTCAATAATAATTATGATGGGGTTATGGAAAAGAGAAATAATTATAAGGAATTTATGGAATATGAGATCCATAATATAAAATACTTGAAACATTTTTATTAAGTAGACTATGAATGACGTGGTACTTCAGGAATACCTCCGTTTGGTAGGATGGAACTAGGGAGCTGGAAGTGGAATTGATGGTGGAAGTGAGATTTTGGTTTGTTTGGTATCATGGAAGTGGATTTCATGAACCCAAAAATACTGGAACTGGGTTCCAAACTCCCCCCTTGAGAACCCAGTTCCAGTTCCATGGAACTGGGTTTTGGACCATTTTGTCCTTCCCCCTCCCCCTTCTGCTGTTCGATTTGGCACGGTGTAGGTGGTAACAGCTAGCTGGTGATGGTGACGGAAGTGGCGACGGAGGTGGGTGGTCTCCTTCTTCTCCGGCGATGAAGAAGATGGCTTCAACAGAGGTGAGCGACGGAAGTGAGAGATCTACGATGAAGTCGATGAAATGGTTGGAGTTCTTCGATCCGACTCCTTCAACGGAGGTCTTCAATCTGCTACAGCGATGGAGGTGACGGAGGTGGAATCTGGCATGACGAGGTCTTTGATCTGCGATGATGATCTAGCATGACGGAGGTCTTCGATCTGCGACGACGATGAGGTCTTTGATCTAGCACGACAAGGTCTTCATTGGAGTTCTTCGACAGAGATCTGGCACAATGATGGAGGTCTTCGATTTGTGATGAAGGTGGGCGGTGGAGATGTGATCTACAATGACGGTGGGCAAAGGTGACAGAGTAGGTGACGGCGATAGGGAGCGATATGCGACCTTTTTTTGTTAAGGGTATTTTTTTTTTGGTAAGGATTAAGGGTATTTTAGTCATACTTTCATTTCCACCTCCACTTCCATAGTAATACCAAACACACTTTAAAGCCCACTTCCATTTTCACCTCCACTTCCAATTCCATCAAAATTAATTCCGCGTATCAAACCGGCATAAGCATTACTTGGTAGTTAACCATGTTTGTTTCTCCTTCCCCTTTCGGAGTTTTAGGTTAATTACTCGCCAGTCCCCCACATTACTATTTGCTAGTTTGGATGCCAGTTTTTTGGGCCCCACGAGGCTCTTTATATCAAGTTGAATGTTGAGACTTTTATGCAAATAATAGTGGCGTGTGAAACGCTAGAGAAGACGAAATTTCTTTCGTTAGTTCATTAGAAATGTCATATCACAAGTATCTATTATCCTTAATACAAAACTCATGACTAAATTGAAAAGATTAAAAATGGTTCTCAAATTAATCAACTTATTTTTATATCAAGGAAAAAATAGTTATATATTTATGTACAATCAATATGATTGTTAGGTATCATTCACATACATAACAGGAAAGAAATCAAGTCACGAACTTATTCAAATATAATATTCTAAGTAGGTTAGAGAAGTCAGCCGGAAACAACAGTTATGAACTTAACAAGAGTAGCTGCATCATATATTTAAAGTTACACACATATTTTCAAAGATAATAGACACTTGACTCCAGAGAATAAACTAATAGATCACGATAATCTATCTATTCAGGACCCTGATACTTACTCATACGTATTAGCTATGTGACACCTCCTATTTTCCCCTTATTAAATTATTATAGATCACTTATGAATCACTCTTGGGCCTTAGATATCAAAAATTTGTCCAAAATTGTGAACTAGAATTTTAAAAAACGGAAAAGACGCTGGTACTGTTCACAGTGCCATTTTCCAGTTTTCTGGCCCAACTTTGAAAAATCATAACTAATTCTAGAAAAATCAAAACTGAGTGATTCCAATTTCTAAATTTTTCTTGATAAGTGAACTATAGGGGAAAAATACTCCTGGGTTTCAACTATTTCCCATTTGATACAGTTTATTCAAAAACCGTGGCAATGTCCAAAT